>JBCJKH010047240.1:15513-49094 GCA_039877255.1 Loriculus beryllinus
AAACATCAGGTAGCGTGGTTTTTAATGCTTTATCACTCTCAATATTTTATTTTATCTTTGTTAAAACCTATTGTGATGCCTTTTTTGGACAGGATAATAAATGACATTATATATAAAATAATTATATGGCCTATATAAAACTGTATGGTGGTGTCATGATTTCCAGCAGGCAAAGTTACAGTTCACATGATACGGTATACAGAAATGCTGAAAAGCTTGGTAAGCTACTAAATGCTTTGTTTAGGTTTTTTAATAGACAAAATTTGAGAGGCAGATGCGTTGAGTTTTGGCCATTGACCAAGATGACTCAGTCGATGGTGTTCCCCTGTTCTCTGTTCTCCTTTTTTCATATCTTTGCAGTATTTCTATTATTTGCTATGGCTCACTTTTTTCTTGGTCTCCTCTTATTCTTTCTTGAACTTTCTCTGTTTTGCTGTTGAGTGCAGCATGATGGTTTCATATGCTTGATGCTCTAATCAATATTCTCAGAATATTGATATTCATCAATATTGTAAGCAATATTCTCAGAATATTGTAAATATTCTAAATTTTTGCAGTTTAATAGGATTGCTTATGTGAGTTGCAGGGTTAGTCCATTTAAATTGATATGAAATTAACTGTTTGATAACAGGAATATTCTTGTTATGGTTCACTCATACCAGGAGACGAATTTCAGATGAATCTGCCATCCTGGTGGTCTTCAGTGTTGTCATCCCTCCTGAAGATTCTGTTGCCTGTTTTAAGGCCTCAAACCATCCCATATCTGTGCCAAAACTGGGACAAAGGTTTTGAACTCGATTGGCTCATGCATGAGACTGCTGGAGAAATATGGAAGCATTAATTGATGCTTGATCTGCTTGTCACTAACCGGGGATGTGACTAAACTGTAGCAGTCTACAAGTCTTTGACCAGGGGGTTTTCATGTATGGCTATCTAGTTGATTGAAATGATTCTTAACAATATTTCAGGTGTCTTTACATTTTAGTTCAGTCGACTTTTGTGATGTGAAGACAGATTTTTGTCTTGTTTTCTGTGTCTGCCCAAGAACAGTACAGACCTTGCTGTTTCATTACAGCTCTTTCCTCCCTAATGCACACCAAATGTTAGCAGTCATCCATGTCACACAGTTTCAGAGGCATCATAACCCAGTTATTATTCTTGTTGTCTCTTCTGTTCCCTCCCACATACAGGGAGCAGGAGACATAACAATAAGCTTGTTGCTTAACTAAGTTGGAGTAGTAAGTGATAATAAACCCTGACAAAACAAGTGGCTGTGATGGTTGTAGGCTGGTCTTTTGAATCAAAGCTAGGTATCACTTCCAGGTTCTGTTCTTCTCAATGACATAGCTAAAATAATTTTTTTTCTAACAGGTTTCCAGTTTGTTAGGTAAGAAGTAAAGCAGCTTTGTCACAATACTATTATTTATTCTTCCTTATGTCTTCATAATAACTAAATAAAACTATTATTTATTCTTCCTTTCCTGAAATGAAAAATAAATATGGGTAAGGAAGAAGAAAGAACTAGAGAGGTAATTCTACTGGGGAAACTAGGGGAGGAGAATAAAGGCATATTTTAAAAGTTTGATTAGATAATTGTTTTACAGGTATCTATTGATACAGCTCAAAACAAGAGGGTTTTTGGGAGGATTTTATTATTCTTCCCCCACCCTCCTTGATATGTTTGAGAACAGTAGCCCTCTTCAAATAAATAGCCTAGCTTCTCCAGGGTGCAAGCACAGTTGTTTTTATGGCGTGTAACCGGTACAGCAGTGTCACATACTGCATCCGGCTCCAAAGAAGCTCTGAGGAAAAAGTGGCTTTGAAAACAGCTGTAAAGAAAACATCCAGATTCTTTCTTCCCTTCAGCATGTTCACTTTCTTTGTGAGATTCTGTCTGATCAGCTTTGTACCGCTAATTTGTCATGCTGGTCAAACACGGAATTCAGCAAAGAAGTTTACTTTATTCTTGTATACTGTGCAGTGGTTAAGTAAACAATGTGATTAGATTATGCAGCTTTTCATTTAAACAAACAAAACTGTTACAGCTGAGGGTGGGAATTTTGATGCAACTTAGTAAAGCAGCCTGTGTCATAGCCTTCTTCTAGCTTGCTTAGGATTTCATTTAAGTTCATTTTCCTAAGGAATTAACTCGGCATTGTTGTTACTGGATTAACAGATTCCAGATGTGAAATAAGTGACATTGCAGGAAGGTAATAAATGCTGTTCGTCCTATGGAGAAAATGTGTTCTTGTGGTTCAGAGTGAATAGTCTAAGGTTTTGAAGAGGATTAAGTGCGTATGAATGGTCTTTTCACGGCCATTGAACTTTTGCCACATAAATATATAAAGGATTGAGACTTAGGGCTTTTAACAGTGTATGGAATTTGCTGTGAGTTTCGCAGGCTTTGGGTAGAATCTTTCCTAATTTATTTGACTTGGCATGAGAAATCCAAAATTCTGGAATATGGTTTTTAAATCTGACTTAAACACTATTGTAGTTTTTTCAAATTGTGAAAAGCTTGACTATTTTTTCATCTTCCAACTAGGTAGTTTATAATTCACACCATATTTTACTTTCTCACGGTGAAAGATGTGGGGGTTTTGTGGAAGCTCTTTCAAAATATAAATTGAAGACTTTTCTAAAGGTGTAAATTTACCTTTTTCATTTTGATACAAGCATAACCCACCTTCTCCCTTCCCCCCCACCAAGCAATAGTGGATTTCATTGAAACTGGGAAGTTTTAGACTAGGTTCTTGCACCTTGTTCCAAACATATTCCATGGTATAGTTTGATGCTGTGGGGGTTGTGTTCCTGTAAATCTAGGTGGCTGAAAAGATCACTTTTATTAAGGAAATCTGCTCCCTGAACTTGGAGCTCATGTTTGAGCAGTTTAGGAGAGTCTCATCTTAATGAGTCAGGCTTAGTTTCAGTTCCTGTGTTTGCAAACACAATAGAAAGCTTTTAATTTCTTCCATGCCTCTTCTCTGTCTTCTGCGTAATACCTGATTTCTCAGCCATTCTTGCACATAACTATAACTGTTTTGGTGATTATTCAGTAAAACCTATGCATGTGAAAGTAATTCCAGTATTACCTGGAGGAGTTAGGAAGATAATAATGATGCAGGTCAACAGTAATAACTTGGTTTGTAGTCTGGAATGTTAGGACTTGCTTCAATTAGTTGTTTTTGTTGCACTGTCTGTTTAAAAGCTAAAAGTAGCTAACTGTCTTTCTGAGACTGTCGTATATTTCTGGCTATTTTAAGGCACTTCTATGCATCACTGTTTTGCTGTTTGGTTGCTATTTATACCAGTTGATTTTAAACTTGTGCTTTATAGTTACCATTGCAGCGATATTTTATGATGCCTTTGTGTGAAGCCAGTGATTTCTTCCATGGATAAGTCTAGGGGCACAGTAGCGGCTTTTGCAGAAGTGTTTGTTTTCTCTTAAAAATAAAGATGTGCTTTACATCAATCTTAATTTTTCATGAAAGGATGCTGAGAGGCAAAACCAAACCTACTGCAGTAACAGAGCCCTGGAGATCCTGTTTGCTTCTCTGGCATTTATAATAGGAAGGATTTGTTTCATGAAGTGACTTGCCTCAATGGCCATGTATGTTAAAATTGCAGACAGTGAGTTAGTTTGTCTTTAGCAAAATTGGTCTTAGTAGTTTTAGTACTC
This sequence comes from Loriculus beryllinus, assembly GCA_039877255.1. Classification (NCBI taxonomy): domain Eukaryota; kingdom Metazoa; phylum Chordata; class Aves; order Psittaciformes; family Psittacidae; genus Loriculus; species Loriculus beryllinus. The sequence continues at coordinate 19,193 of JBCJKH010047240.1, forward strand.
AGTTGTTACAGATTACTAAAAATACTAACGCTACACTGGTTTGCAAAGATACAGGAGATGTGGGCTTTGGGAAGGTGTACATATGTGTTAGTGACCAGCGTATACTGTTAGTGAGGAAAAATATACAGAACCTTTAGTATGAACTCTCTATTGCATGCTATAGCAGCCCAATTTTTGTTTCATGTAGCATTGTAGTATCAGGAGAACTTGTACAAAACCTTGCAAGTACTGGGCTCTGGTAATGAAGACAAGATAGTTCATGATTAAATCACACAGATGTAGGCTTCTGCTGTTGCTGTTGTTGGTTGTGTTGGATTTTTTTATGGGGGTGGGGGAGGCAGGGAGCTTTTTTGAGCACACGCCTCTAGTTCCAAAGTAGGACAATGTAATTTAATCTAGATGTATTTTTCTGCCTCCTTTGTGGCAGAATGGCATCCTTAAAAGTCACAGGAGCGCTTTTTTAGTATTTGCAAAATGGAAAACAAATTATTTTAAAGCTGAAAGCTTTTTGCATTTGAAAATCCTGGTGTCCTAGAGCTGCAGTGTTTCTTCACCTAATAATCCATCACTCCAACTATGAAACTTTTTTCCCTTCCCTTTCCAGTGTGCAGAATCAGCAGTCTGTTAGGGGATGTGGTGTTACTCTGATACTCATCTAGATTGGTTCTCTTCAAATCACTTTTGTTGGCTGTATTTAAGCTTTCAGATATACGTGAAGCAGGTATATACTGGTAGTATATAGAAGCAGCTCATACTATCAGATTGCTTTTTGAGAGGCACAGTCTAGCGCTGGACCTAAAACCAGAGTAATATTTCTTTAATTTGAATGCAATTTAGATTTAAGCCTAGCTGATGAACACAAGCAGTTGTTTCGGGATAAGGTATCCAACTGGATGGATACTGGGTTGATACTGTGATGAAATGTAGTTTGTAAAGCTAAATGCAGGAATTCCCCCCAGAACGTATTTTGTCTGTTTCAGTGCCGTGAAGTGCATTGGCACAATGTGATGTGTGACTAGTCAGGCAGTTCATCTAAATTCTCATCCACAACTCTCCAACATCTTTAATTCTCTGCCAAAATTGAGGAAGTTAAATTGCTTTTTACTCCCTTAAGTCGTTTCCTTCTGTGGTTAACATCATCTTCCCTTGTATTTTGCTTTGTTTTCTTCTTATTAATTTGTTCTCTTTTCCATCTATTTTTTTTCCCTACTGGTATTCTGGAACATATAACTTCACAGTACTGAATATGCAAGATGAGGGTCTTAACCATTGTTCTAGCCTCTTTGCATGCTGCATTTTTTTTTCCTTGTTTGGATTTGTCTATTTAATGCACTATTTATTAATTTGCCTTTTATTTTGGGGGGCAATGGCCATCTTGTTTGCAAAGACTGTGGGATATGTTAATTGCTGTTAGCAAGTAAATAATGAGCATTCTGTGATGCTAAAATGACATTTTCTCACTTTTCTCTTTCATTTCTCTTTTTTTGTGTGTGTGTCTTTAGACCCAGTACAAAATGTGGTCCAGATCTTGGAAAAGCAGTACTTGGAAGAGAAGCGGAGTGCTCTTGAAGAGCAGCGGCTGATGTATGAACGTGAGTTAGAGCTGCTGCGGCAGCAGCTATCTCCAGAAAGGCAGCATCAGCATGGCAGCGACAGGCTCTCCTACACTGCACAGACTGCACAGCAGAAAGTAAATCTCTGGACAGAAGAGAGGTGAGAATACTGTAGTTAAACCAAAGGAATTAATAAGAACTACAAGGGTGAAAGGTGGGGCTTGAACTGTATGTCAGAAATTGGTAATATTTTTCTGTAGAGTTGACATGCAGTACAAGATCTGCCTCCACCAAACTGTTGGCATTTAATTTAGGACTAGATTCTCATGTTTAACATGTGTACAAGATCTTCCCATTTGATTTAACACACAAATGGAATGATAAGTTAGCTTTTATTGATCTAGGAAGATGTGGGCAGAGTTGAAGCAGCATGTGTGTGTTTGCATCTTGGCAATGAGAGAAGCTTGTTGTTGGTATCATTGGGGAAAGAGAGAGAGCATCTCCATGGAGGGAAGTTCTAGGGGAAGTGACTGACATGATTTATGTTTTTCAGCATACAAATAAGTATTCTGTCATTGGATTAATTCAATAGGAAGAATGACCTGATGTATTAACAAGTTTCTTCGAAGTGTCATTTAAAATCTATTTTCTTTTAAAACAGAAGCTTCATTATTCACTCAGCATTTTTTTCTGCATGGAGTGAGTTTGAGTGCTCTTACCACTTTTTATTATTTTTGCTTTATTCTTCACCATTAACCCCCCCCAGACAACACCCATGTAAAAGAGGAGTCTAAACAAAGATGGCCAAGATTATGTTGCAGCTTTCAAATTCAGAGTGTTAGAAATAGAACAGAACAGATCTTGGTTTACTTTTTGTTCGAGGTCTTGTTTTGTAATTTCTGCCCAATTTGGCCAGGGGAAAAAACCTAAACAAATAACAAACTGTTGACCAGCAATTAATAGAATGTTTGATATGGCAAGTATGGGGAGAATTAGTGCTGTTTCAACTTTAATTAAAATAATTGTTTGCCCCTCTAAGAGCTAAAAACAGTATCACTGGGACCTGAATGTAAAGCATTGCAGAGTTGTGGTTGGGATTTGCAGGCTTTTTTAGCATTGCAGGAGGAGTGCAAAATGAGAAACATGCTAGTTGGAATCATTGCAATTCAGAACTGCTTTGAACAGCACAGCAAGGCTATCGAGAAGTCATTGATAACCCACTTCAGCAGCAGCAGAGATGAGAAATAGGCTAACTGCCATGGGAAGTGATACCTCTAAAAAGATTCAGCAAAAGGGAAAAGGAAGTAACAAAAAACTTGCCTTTCCTTGAGAGTTAAGAAGGCAAAATTGTAACAGATCAACTTAAAGTTAACCAACCAACATAATCATGTAATGACATAAATAATAAGAATCTGTAAAGGTATCACAGCTCAGTGTTCTGCCAGCCTTCCCGGTAGCTGTCGGACATTTCTTAGGAGGGAACTGTGCTTTGAATAAGCATTTTTGCCTCTTTATTTCATAGGTTAATGCTTTAGTCTGTATAATTGTTGAACTACATGAAGACTGTACTGTATTGAAAAAAAGAAAAGAGGTGAATGAATGCTCTTTATAGCCATCAGTAAAGACTGATGTTTTGGTGGCACTGACATTGAATAAAAAGCTTTCTGGAAGAATTAATTATCTGTTTCCTGTCCTCCAGAAGATCCTCTTAGGTATACCTTTTACTTATTTATCGTTCTAGAAGAACCGTAGGCTTCAAAAAAAGAGCGAAAATAATTGAGTTTTTTTAAATAAGAAACAAACAAAATCCTTGAGGGATTTCTGCTGCAAAAGCATGGCAACATGGTGCTGAAGAGGGTGTTTAACAGCCAACTGACTAGAGGGCAAAAAGTGAAGGAAAAAATGGGAAGGCTGGATGTGAAGAACATGTGAAAGAGCCAAATGACTGGATTGCATGGGATTTGATTAGTGCAGTTTTAGCTCTTGTTCTGTTGCCGTTGCAAATGACGCTGAGCTATACTGGATCAGCCAGCAAAATTAATTTAATAGGTATCAGATGTATGAGGCACATGGTTGTATCTGTCAGATCAGCTAGAACACATTGCACAGAGTTTATTCTGGCTTTATGCTGACTATGGAAGGACAGATGATGCCTGACTTGGTGTTAAAACCTGTTGGCATAAAGTTAACCCATTGTAACTTTGAACAAATTGAGTTTATCGAGACAAGGGGAGTAGAAGGAGTATACTGCACCAGAGGTTTATTTCAGCATATCCTGTATTTGGCATCAAGAATCCCAGGGACTTGAAATGATACCTCTTGAATGTCAGATTTAAGTTTCCCATGGTTTCCTTAAACAACTGTTTCAGGATTTCATGTTCAGTAGGTATTTGCTTTGGTTAATATCCTAATGGAGCTTCTTGTATGTTTTGCATGGTAAGAATTAGGAAATACTATCTGAAACAGTTTTTTTAGTTAAGTTTCTGGAAGGATGCTGGTACAAGCTGTGTATAAAAAGCTGTAACTGTAGTGAGAACTGCCCATAGTAATTGGTTGAGTTACTCATAAGTCTTCCTTATAGTCTTAAACTATTCCTTTCTAGAAAATCCAGTTAAGATTGGTGTGGGAGTCTCCCCACAAAACTTATCAAATGACAGTGTCCCATATCATAGAAGGGGAACTGACTGTAGCTAAGTCCCATGGATCTTCCAGCACTTGAATATCAAAGCTGCCTTCTGTTTCTCAGGCTAGGCAGCAGTCTTGCAGTGGTTGCAGGTGTAATGCACTCAATATTAAGTACTATTTAGTGACTAATTCTTGACTCTACCTTTGTTTTCTGGATGAATCCAAAATTATAGTTGTCTGTTGAATGTGTCGGTCCCATGGTCTGGAATTGCTCATTTAATCTTGATGACCTGGATAACAGAAGCAAGAGGCAGTGGGAAAGGAATTTCCCTTATAATGCCAGGAGTAAATATGGAAGTGGACTAAAAATCTGCTGATAGTAGCAGTTATTTCAGATCCAGCAAAACCCACACTGCTGCAAACTTAGGCCAGATAGGGGAGCAAAACAAAGCTGTGTGTTTTAGCATGTTGAAGGCACTAAAATTCAGGGCTGCTTGCTAAGACTGCTGGTCATTTACCACTTTGGCATGGTATCAGGGAACCAGCAGATTACAATTTGAATTACCCAGGCTGCTGTTGGAGATACTTGGAAAAAAGATAAACACTCAAGGAGAATTCTGTTTGGGACAGAAAATCACATTAACAGTTGTTTGTGGTCGGTACTATAAAGACACACAAAAGGTGTAAGCTTACGTGAATTAAGACAAATAGGCAAATTTTGCCTGCATTCACAGCAAGAGCTGTGAGTTTATTTGGTTCTCCTATGTTTTCCATAGTGTGTTTTGTAGATATGGAAAGTGTATTTGCACAAAATGTACTGTATTTCAGTAGGTCTTTACCTAGAAAAGCTAAAAAGTCATACAGTTCAGGTCACCGAAATATCTGAAGTTTGATCATGAGTTTTATGAAGATGATGAGACACAGTAAGTGCTGTTGGGATTACAAAGAAAGGCAGAAAGGGGGACTTTGCGTTTGCTCAGAGAATAGTCATGATACTTTTAAAAGACAAATTAATGATGAGAATCACAAGTGAGAGTGTATCTTAGTATCACAGGTGGAGGTAGCGTATGTGTCATGGCAGGTTTGCCAGCTGGTATGTTAGAACAGATTTGCTCAGACAAGCCTTAGAAACCTCTCTGGAATTTCTCCAAAGAATAATAACTGTTCAGAGTGCAAAAGCTTTAACCTGTGCTCCTTCATCTATTACTTGAAAAGTACTTTGGGGGTATAGGACTTAAGTAATCTTAACAGGTACACTTGAGATGGCTTAAGTATACGTGGGGAGCTCTGGGGGTCTGTTGCACTGCTGAGATGTAAAGCTGTGGCCTTCAGTGATTGCAGGTTCCAACATCACGATCTGAGGGAAAGCAGATTTTATCAAGATGAAGTCTCACATGTTGGGACTGGTAGTTTCTGTGGAACAGGACTCCAGATTAAAGACAGAGAGCTGCAATTACGTTGTTTCTGGAAAATTAGAAATGTCCTTGGGGTTTTTAACAAATCATCACTGTAACAGCTTCCATAGAGCTGTACCCTTTTATTTGGGCATTGCTTTGCTAGACTCACCTCAACAGTCATATGGTTGTTTAATGCGATCACTGCTTTTCTTTTGTCTGACGCTGTTTCATGTTTGCTGACATAGTTCTATACAGCATTTCTTCTTAAGCTTGTTTCAAAGAAGTCTTTGCTAGCATCTCTATTTGCAGCTTTCCAATAATAGAAATAGGTTTCTGTGTATTTTTCACGTTACCTACTGCACCACAGGGATGAATTGTTTCGACAGAGCCTGGCTAAACTTCGAGAGCAGATTGTAAAAGCAAATACACTGGTGAGAGAAGCAAACTTCTTAGCAGAAGAAATGAGTAAGCTAACAGATTATCAAGTAACACTTCAGATCCCTGCAGAAAACCTCAGTGCCAACAAGAAGGTAATGACAACAAAGAATCCTGGAAAATGTAATTTTATGGCTGCTCTAAAATACGCAGACATATATAACAGTCATCTAATTGAGGCCGTCACATGCTGCTTTTGTTAGATTATGCATAGGCAAAATATGAGAGCTGCCTGACTTTAATATGTTGAAAGTGAATAATTGTAAGTGAAAATGGGAACAGAGTACTAAACATGGCTCTTCCTGTTCTTTCAAGTGTATGATCACCATATGCACATGCGGTCACAGTTGTCAACAGACATTTGTGCTCTGTTGCTGTAAAACCTGTGTTTTAGTTATGCTTGCAAAAATTACTGGGTTTTGTTAGATACCTGCAGTTTTTTTGTCTTAAGGCTTTTCTAGTTGTAGTCCTACTATAAACATAATGATAGCAATTAGGCTAAAATACTTGTCATAAGTGGTTTTATTGAGAGTTCCTGTGTGAATAGTAATTGTCTGACAAGGACAAAGAGGTCTGGATCCTCAGGGGTGTATAGGGTATGCTATGTTTGAGGACAGAGATAGTATGGCTGGCATGCAGAGAGAAGTCAGATTTTTGGCATTTTATTCCTTTTTAGGAATGCGGTTTGAGAAAAGAGTTAAACTACTTACATCCAACTTTCCTGCAGTGATTGGGGTTTTTTTGTCTGATTTAGAGAAGTGCAATAGTAAGTGAGCCGGCTATTCAAGTGAGAAGAAAAGGCAAAGGTACTCAAGTGTGGACCATTGAGAAACTAGAGAACAAATTGATTGACATGAGAGACGTCTATCAAGAGTGGAAGGAAAAAATTCCTGAGGTATTGTATATATTTTCTGAAAGGGATCAGAGACTCAGTTTTCTTTTAACCCTTTTTAATATGTTGTATGTTTTAGTGGGGTAGAACTTAATCTTAAAATGCGAAATATTCTTTAATTTTGTTTGTATTTCCTCCAGTATTAAAGCAGGGAAGAGGTCAGTTGAAGATACTTAGTCTACATCAGTAACTCCATCCAAACTAAGTGGCATTTCCAGAGAATTTTAAGTAGCGTGTTAGCCTCAGCAAATTAGTGTAAGACTTGTCAAAAACTTGCTTGTTTAGTGGCAAGAGATAGAATGAGATTTGGTGTTCCAGAAGATACCCTCTAAGTATCCAGGTGGAAGTGCACAGGAATTATGTCTTGCTGTCTTGTGGCTGATGGGGTGCACCTGAATTACTTGTATCAAGAGTTGTTCTCAAGTATGTTTGAACAGCTGTTGTGCCTTTGTTACATGCCTTGGACGGGACAGTGGGAGTCTCTAAAATCATAACACAGGGGAGGTCAAGCACTTCATCTGTGCCCATTGAAGACAACGATGATTTTGCTGCTGACTTTAGTAAGAACTGATAGCACATCCTTTGAATTGTCTGCCTGAGCCAGGATCACCCTTGCCATGACCTATGTCATCCATAATGCATGTGTTCTATGTGCTACATAGAAACACGTAGGTCAAATGCATGTGTTGAAGGTGGAGAAGGGAAGGAGGTAATAAGCCCACTGAGGAATGCATATGGTGCTAGGAATCTGCATGATTTCTTTGTGGCTGTGTATGGTGTACTTGCATAAAAAGTGCTGCAGATGTGAGCTCTATGGGAGCCTTAAGAACACTTACAGGCCTAAGTGGGAGTCATCCTGCACCTTCCCTTTTGCTCTTGTAGTGGTATTCAGCAGCCAGACCAGCTGTTCAACTTGAGGATGATTTGTCCTCTCATTTAATAAGTGGAGCAGGAAAGTAAGGTGAAAGTTACTGAAATCAGTGGCTACTCTGCTTGCTCATGATAAAATCTGCTTTGTCTTGACGTCACTAAAAAACGTAGGTCGTCATATTGCTATCATTATAAAGAAAGGATTGTATAATGGCTCATCTCAAAGATTTCACTTCAGACTTGGTATGCTTCTAGTCTCCTACTTCTGTAAAAGGGAGGAACAGAAAAGATTGGTAGTGACTTAATTTTTGTGCCATGATCTTATACCATGCTGTTATTTGGGTTTATGTTCTCATGCTTACAGCTTCTGACATAATTTTTACAATCCTTCAAACAGATCAGGAAGCTGATTGGCAAAAGAGGTGATCCTTTTTACGAAGCACAGGAGAACCACAATTTAATTGGCGTGGCCAACGTGTTTCTGGAGTGCCTTTTCTACGATGTTAAGCTGCAGTATGCTGTGCCCATCATCAGCCAGCAGGGAGAGGTGAGTGGATGGTGGGCTGGGCCCATCTCTGTGGGCATCCTCTGTGCTGGGAGACTTTACACTTATAAGCAAGTGGTGCTTACTGCCTTCTTTCCCAATGAATAAGTGTTTTACAAATTGCTGTGTGTGTTCTCTGTTTAATTGCTTACGATTTGCCCAGCTGGTAGAATGAAATTCCTAGTATCAGTGTAGGTAACTGAGCAAAACCTGGCATATTAAGGTTCTGAAGTACAGTATACCTTTTCTGTTGTGCATAAATTAAGATGTTCAGTAGTATTTTATTCCTTTCTTCTCTTTTGCCATGGTTACTTTTCATTTGGTGTTTGAAGCAGTCTTATAAGTCCCTTGTGCACAGGTTCTCAGTATTTGTCTTGCCTTAGGTTGCAGGACGGTTGCATGTTGAAGTAATGCGAGTCACTGGATCTGTCCCAGAACGGGTAGTAGAAGGAGATGACTCATCGGAGAACTCCAGTGAGAGTGGGAGTCTGGAAGTCATGGATAACAATGGAGAAATTATTCACAGAGCAAAAAAGCTCTCCTGCAGGGTAAGTGAGAACACATGATGAAGTTAAGTTTCAGGCCTTTGGAACTATGTAGTCAGTCCAATGTAGAGTACTAAGCAATGTAAGCTGTTGCTTGCTTAAAAATTCTCTAAAGAGAAAAGAGACTTCTTGGGTGCTGGTACTTTTGGATTGCATATTGAACAATTTGCCATTGAAGAAGAAACAGTCATATATATGACAACATCTGTTTTGTCTCCTCAGGTAAAAATAAAAGAAGCAACCGGACTGCCACCTAATCTCTCCAACTTTGTTTTTTGTCAATATACATTTTGGGATCAATGCGAGTCAACAGTAGCAGCACCAGTGGTAGATCCAGATGTGCCTTCACCTCAGAGCAAAGATGCACATTTTACAGTGACCTTCTCTCACTGCAAGGTAACTATTATTATGAAGTAGTGTTACCAAGAGGATGATATATTTTAGACAAGCTATTTAGAATCTGGGACTTGTTTTGGTGTTTGAAGAAGGAGGGAATCAAATGTGACTAATGACTTTTGACTATACTTTGGAATGCCGTCGTATTTTGCTTCATCACTTCTTCAAAATCTAGCAAAATGAAAAAATCTTTTAAATTCAGATGTCATCTCTAAAGTGTGGCAGAAATTACAGTTTATATAATGACATCTTATTATGTACTTGTTCGGTAATCTCAGTAACTTAAAGATCATTGGAGCTGTGTTGTTTTATGGAAATTTTCAAAGGATAAAATGAAGTATGCAGAAGCATGAATTGCTGAGGTGTATTTCACAACTTTCTTGGCTAGAGTCAAGCTTTATGATCCAAACTGCATGGTCTTACCATGCAGGAGTTAGTTGTTTGGTGCATCATTGCAAGGTAGGTGAGAAGATAAAATTATTTCATTTGATTGGATGTGATTTGGTTTTTTTTTATTGTCAGGACTATGTGGTGAATGTCACAGAGGAGTTCTTGGAGTTCATTTCAGAAGGAGCTCTCGCTATTGAGGTGTGGGGTCACAGATGTACTGGCAATGGCAGCTCTGTTTGGGAAGTTGATTCTCTTCATGCTAAAACTAGGACACTGAGAGACAGGTACAAAAAAAAAGTTACCCATGAATGCTTCCATCAGCTCTCTAAAGGCTTTCTAATACTTGTGGTGCACACAGTATAATTTGATGTGGCAACCATTAGTTTTTGTGGGGATATTGTTTTAGGTGGAACGAAGTAACTCGAAGAATAGAAATGTGGATTTCCATACAAGAACTGAACGAGATGGGAGAATATACTGCAGTTGAGCTCCATCAGGCAAAAGATGTTAACACTGGGGGAATTTTCCAGCTTAGGCAGGTATGTATCTTTTCCTTGTCTTCTTATTCGTGCTTAAAATTGATTCTTCATTTAAGTCTTAGTGTATTTCTGTTTCTCTCTTTCTTTCTGTCTCTCAATTACCTGTTCAGGGTCATTCTCGCAGAGTTCAGGTGACCGTGAAACCCGTACAACATTCAGGAACACTGCCTCTCATGGTAGAAGCAATTCTTTCAGTCTCTATAGGTGGTGTAACCGCCAGGTCAACCAAACTGCAAAGAGGCTTGGACAGCTACCAGGTAAGACAGTTATTTTTTCAATTCCAAAAGGGACTTTAGCACACTGGTACATGATATTTTGCAGTTTTACACATATTTGAGGTTCATACTTACAATGTGAGCATAAGGCACTAAATCTCCTTTTTCCTGCTTGTAGCTGGGTGTGTTAACTGGTAAAGTACTGAGTGTGCTATTTGAATATATATAAGCAGGAGGAATATGTATTTTTACCTTTATGAGTACAGGTGATTAATTTTAGATTCCTAATGTCATTAGTTTCCCTCCCTTACAAGCGTGGTGAGAAATAAGGAGGAGAAAAGCAGGAAAAAAAATGTAAATTAGTAGAAAAAAAGTCCTATAGTCAGATATTATTTACCTTTTCAAGAAGACTAAGTTGTTATTTGATCAGATCAAAAAGAGCCATCATTCAATGTGAAAGGGCTATTTCATGTAGCAGAAAGTCATTAAGGAGTATAAATGACTTCAAGCTGATACTGGACAAATTCATATTGGAATTAATGCATGATGTTAACAGTGACGACAAAGAACAAGTGGCATAGGCTACCACAGGAAGCAAGGTGCCTTCTGTCATAAATGTTACATGCAGAATCACAAGTAATTATAACCTTAAAGACAGATGAAACTGTAAAACTTTAAGATTGATGGTGTGTTTGCTCAGTCCTGTTTCTGGCACTGTATTCTGGCAGAGAGAGATTACTTTATTAAATATATTCACTAACACTCAAATTGTGGCTGAGCTGCTATATCCTGTACTGAAAAAAAGTATCTGTTTCTACCTGTTAATTAAACTGTGAGTGTTGTAATTTTAACATTTTCCAAGTTTGTGGCAGAAATGTTTGTATTTGTGTTTTGGGGTATTTGTGTGAGTTTCTGTTGAGAGAAATGCATGTTGTTTTGTGTTTTACAACGTTTATTTTCTCCTACCAGAAGGAGGAGGATGATGGTGGTGATATGGATAGTTACCAGGTATTGCTGCTGTTGCTGTCAATCCTGTGGCATGGGGCACAGCTAATGCTAATAGCCAGCAACTTTCAAATGAACAAGCATACGGAGCAAGCAAAAGCGGCTTTGAAATACATATGTGCTGTGCATTTAAGAGGCTACCTGGGCTATATAAACACTGTTACTTCATTTTACCTTGTGACTTTATACTCTTGCAGCGTGCTCTCTTCTCTAGTACTTAGAAGTCAGCTCTCCTAACTGGCTACATGAATTCCTATGTGAATAAAAGCTTAGAAACTTTAATTTAGAATGAAAACAGTTTCCAGTGGCTATCATAGGGAAAACAACAGCCACCTGCTGCTGCAGGCATCTTTCCCAACAAATTATACAGCAAAGGCATTTTGTTTGCTTTCTGAAGAAAACATCGTAACCTTTTAAGTTGTGCAGTTTTCTGAAATGCCTGGGGGAGAGAAAGGGGAAGATGCCAGCAAGGAGAATACAGACACTTCAGTGAAGCAATGGTTTTGTTATCTAAACAAAACCAAACATTGAGCCTAGTCTTTTTTGTGTGACACGTAAATACTAGACAGTCACAGTTTATATGGTATAACAGAATACTCACCTAAGAGGTGACAAAGGGCGGAAGAGGAAATGCCTAAAAAAATAAAACACATTTCAGACGTATTTCAAGTAGGTAGCCTTATGAAAATAAAACCAGTTAGGTGAGAATGCTGACATCCCTTCAGATAATGTTTTAGGTTTTACATCAATCTCAAAAACATCAAGGTACTAACTTCTTGCGGGCTGTTTATGCGCTTCCTGACATATCACAGAGAAGAACGAACCAGATTTTCTGTGATACCACAAAGCATGATTGCATGATGGGTTTTGTTTGCATGAGAAATCTTTTAATTGCACTGATGGCAGCTGCTAGCAATGGAATTTTGTGCAGGTTTGAGGGCATACTGACCTGTCTAATCTTCAGGAGAACTTACAATCAACTGATGATACCTGTTTTTTCCTATTCCATATGCTATGAAAAAGGTTGATTGCCATTTCTGTGAGTAATTAGCCTGTGGTGTATAATTCTGTTCAGCAGCTGAGGCAGTCACATTTTCCTTTCCTTCTGTTGGAATTTGAGATTTGAAAGCAAATAACACTTCCATTCATGGGTGATGAGGTACTTAATCAGTGTGCATGTCATTCGGGGGGAAGAAAGTTTTCTGCATCATGCAAGCTGTCAAACATAAATTCTGATGAAATTCACTGCCCTTTAATCTTAACAATGTAGCCTAATAACTTTCTTCCTTCCATTTTAGGAAGAAGACTTAAACTGTGTGCGAGAAAGGTGGTCTGATGCCTTGATAAAACGGAGAGAATACTTAGATGAGCAGATTCAAAAGATCAGCAATAAACAAGGTTTGAAGCTTAAAAGTTCCTGTCATAAGTCCTTTATTCCCTATATCACAAAACACATATCTCATATTTAACAGTAATCTCTTTCTCTGTAGAAAAATCTGAGGATGATCTGGAACGGGAAGCCCGGCTGGTCGAGCAGTGGGTAGGCCTGACAGAAGAGAGGAACGCGGTGTTTGTTCCAGCACCAGGCAGTGGAATTCCCGGTGCCCCTGCAAATTGGTATGTTCAGAGAAACCATGGGAGTGGTTAATTTTCTGCACATGAACAATACACTTGAGAAGGTAAAAGTCTCAGGATGTTTTAGAGCTCCCTGTGTTTTTCTATAATAGTACAAATTATGCTCAGCTGGCAGAAGGCCGGAACAAGGTCAGGTGCTGGTTCAAATGTAGAAAAGGTTTGCTTAGTTAACAGAGTACATAAAATAGCTTTGAGATAGCTTGAGGTAAAATACCATTACAATAGTACTTTATAATTTTACAAAAAATCTGAGGAAGTTATCCTGTAGTTTGACTCCTTTCAGAAAAGGAGGGGTTCAAAAATGGATGGTAGAACCCATGATAATTTCATTGATAAGGAGTGGGAAGGGAAGAAATTCTGATTTCAAAGGATGTGTTCTCTTCTGTTTCATTTGAATTTCTAATATATTTCTCTTAATTTTGTTTAAATTTGTGCTTTAACTAAGATCATTGGAAATGACGTGCAAAAATAAGGAATGCAATACATTAGATTTGGGAAAGTGTGGACAAGAAATACAGCTCTAACCAAGTGTACACTGATGATTCTGATAATATCTAATGTCTCTTCTTCATTGGATGAATGATGTACTGATGCTCTTTCCTTGCCATTTTTTCCTGTTATCCACTTGAATTGTGCTGTGATGATGTATCTAAAAGTGTATTTATTGATTTAAAGTTGTTTGAAAGTCTGTTAACATTTATGAATGAGATGACTACAACCAGTTAACTTTATAAGAAACAGAACAGGATGTTTAAAACTGTCAGACTTACAGCAACTGAAATGTGCTGTGTGGTTTGAATCAAATTTTGGCAAAGCAGTACGTTCAGTTTCAAGTGTAGATAAACAAAATATTGTCTGCAACATAGGCATTCAGATTAGTCATCAAAATGTTGACAGCTGTAGCTATTGATTACAGTTAATGAGTCTTGCATGGAGATCTGTTTGCCCAAATTAGCTTAGGCATGAATTTGCCTTCCTTCTTCCCAGCAGTTTGTTTTGTTTCAGGATTCCACCTGCAGGAATGGAAACACATATACCTGTCCTCTTCCTTGATTTGAACGGTATGTTGTAACAGCAGATTAAGAAAGTGTGTGTGTGTGTGTGGAGGGGGGTTAATAAATGGAAGAATGAATCTGAAATGTATGAAACCAAACAAGTCCTGGCAATGGCATTGTCTAATATGGCTTGTAATTCTGATTCTGTATATTGGAATAGTCATGTACAACTGTTTTAAACTAAAGATAAAAATTAGGGAACATGTGAGTGAAGTATAGCCTATACAACAGAAAATTGTGTAAGAGCAAGTTTAGTTTAAATCGAGCAGCAGATAAGAAAATCCTGCAAACATTTTGATGTACAAATACACGTCGTTAAAGCACTGATGGAGAATCTCCCAATGCTTTCAGACCTCCTTCTACTGAGGTGTCTGTAGAATCTTAAACAGCTGTTTTAATGAAGAGTGTATTAGCATTTTATTAGAGAATCTAAATGTTCTCCCTTTTGAGGGTATTTAGTTTTATATGTGAAAAAACTATTGATATGTTCTTAAGGCACAGATACACACTGTAAGCAGCAAGAGACTAGAGTTTGCATGACATGTAAGGACTGTTTAGGAAGCAAGGCTGTAAATAGAAACTTGAGGCATAAATCAAAGGAGTATCCACAAGCCTTGTCACATTCAGCACTGCAGTGAGGGCTACCAGATGTGTTTATGTAGGCAACACATGAATGCCTACTTTAGAAGCTGCTTTTGGAAAATTATATACACTCTTTCCCTCATCTGTGTTTGCAAAGAATGTTTTTATTTGGGTTTTTTTTCATTATCAACAGAGATTAACAAGCAGAAGATCAAATAGGATATTTAACTAGATTGATGGATCATTGCATAACTTGTTTGGTTTTGTTTAGCTTTCAGCCTAATGTAGCCAGAACTGTTATCCTTGTTTTAAAGATTTCCTGAGTCAGCAGAAGTGGCTTAACTAAGAGATGAGGTGGTTAGGCTGACAGGTGGATAAATCGAAGTTTTCTGGCTGGACACGTTAACGTTATGAATACCTAGAAATAGGTTTGAATTCAGTTTAGGTTATGTGAGAATGTGTTCTGCTGGGTCTTAGCTTGGTTTTACTTCCCTTCTTTTGTATGCTGAAATAGTATTCAAAGTACTGCATAATAATAAGATTAATCAGGATTAGATGTATTATGAAATATGGGTAGCACTTTATTACAACTTTGCCTTTATATATTAATATCCTTTGGTATAAAACTATGTCATTGTTTGCACATTTGTTTCATTAGCTGATGACCTCAGTGCCAATGAACAACTTATAGGTCCCCATGCATCAGGAGTTAACTCAATACTACCAAAGGAGCATGGGAGTCCATTCTTTTATCTGCCGATCATAAAACACGGTGATGATGAGGTAAATTGTTAGCAAGCCTCCTTCTTGACAACTGCAGCTTATGTTAACAAATTTTTTTATGTTTTATTTTCTACTTGTATGTATTTAATCATCATTATTATCTTTTCATCTTAAAAGTACCATCTGTATCTAGTGCAGCCTTCATTTTCTGGCCGATTTATTTAGAATTGAAAAGGGTATGACTTGTTAGCTCTTCTGCCTTAATTCAGAGGTGACAAGTCTTAGTTGCCCTTGACAAAAGAATAATTCAGCTGCCTAACTCAAAATCCCTTTTTCTTCTTTCCTCACCCCTTCATCATTCCTCTTGAAGGCTCTTGATTCTTCAGACAAAACCACTTCATTTATTTTGCACACTAGGCAAAGCTTAGTATTAAAATAAAGCCTTTTCCTTTGTAGTACACAATTACTTCTCTGTAAAGTTTGGGAACTGGTGGAAATGAATCAAGCTTAAACCCGTTTTGGAGTTTCTTGACTCATTTCTTTCACATCGAATACCAACTCAGGCCATTGCTTAAGAGGCCCTTTCCAGAATAAATGGGATGCTGAAGTTGGGGAGGAGGGAGAGGGGGGAAAAAAATAGTGTTCTCCAGAATGGGAGCATGTTTGTTCTATATGGGCCTCTATAACCTAGTCCAGCACAGATGGAAGATGTAACACTGAATTTTACTAAATTTTAGTACAGTTGCAATAGGATTTGTATTCCTTCCTCCAGTCTTGCTTCTGCTTTCCTTTCTGTCTCCAGCTGTGTGAAGGCTTCCTTTTGTGGCAGGGTTTGCACAGTGCAGAGATCATGTTCATGATGGTTTTTCACAATATCTTAATCCCTTTATTATGCTGTTTCTGATATATTCCTTACTATGAAAAGGAGGTTTGACTCTACTTGTTTAATGATGCTTATCTTTATCAATAATGCTTCTATTTCTCATGAAAGAATTGTTCTGCTTCATATTAACTCTTTGCAAATTAAATCTGTTGTTACAGTAATTAAATCTTTGATTTCCCTTCTTTCCTTTCACTTTGTTTTTCTGCATAGGTTTCAGCCACTGCTGCCTGGGACTCTTCTGTCCATGATTCAGTGCATCTGAATAGGGTAACGCCTCAAAATGAGAGAATTTACTTAATAGTGAAGACTACTGTGCAGCTCAGCCATCCTGCTGCAATGGAACTGGTGTTACGCAAAAGGATTGCGGCCAATATTTATAACAAGCAGGTAGTAAGTTTATACATATTTTTAATTATTTTTGTTTCATATCCTTAATTTTCATAGCTACTTGGTTAATTTTGTATAAGTTTGGTCCCTCCTATTCTTACGAAAGATAGATTTTCATAGGCTGAAGTGAAGCTGTACACTCCTTTGAACTGTCCTTTTTTCAAGTTGATGTGTTTCAGAGTGTAACAGGTGCTCCTTTTGTAACAAAGATTACCTTTTTGTCTCTACAGGTTGAAATGTTCTTTGATTCAGGGAAGTTTGCAATAGCTTATCTAATGTAGGGTCATTGTAGCCACTCTATTTCTGAAAGCATCTCTGGGGCCTTTAAATGTTCCATATGAACATAACAGATCTTTTTTCTTTCTCTCTGCTGCTTCCTCTGTTAATTACAAACTAGGCTTGTTTCCCACTGCTACCCAAATGTATAGACTCTCTACTCCCTTTCACACGATGCTTTTGGATAGGGTGTTTTCTTCGGCCATAAGAGTGGTTGCTGTTCCCCTTGCTTTGCTGC
This sequence comes from Loriculus beryllinus, assembly GCA_039877255.1. Lineage (NCBI taxonomy): Eukaryota > Metazoa > Chordata > Aves > Psittaciformes > Psittacidae > Loriculus > Loriculus beryllinus. The sequence continues at coordinate 36,378 of JBCJKH010047240.1, forward strand.
TTTGTGGGTTTAGACAGTGAGGTGCATGTTGAAATTATGTTCCTTTCTGTATCCCAGATGATTGAGACCAGGAGTGTATTTCAGAATTGCTCCAGATTTTACAGTGCAGTGCGGGGGTAGAGCACAAATCAGCTGTAGCACTACTAAGTGGTTACTAAGCAGCTTTTTACGTTTAGTGTATTATCCTTGGCCAACTTCATTTCTCTAAAACACCTTATTAGATGAAAGTTTAAAGTTTACGGTTGGTAGTGTAAGGCTAACTAAACTGATAGTGAAGCATGGTAAGCTTATGATTACAGCAAGGAAAACTCTGGTTACTATTCCAGTTATGGCTAGAAAGCAGAGTTAAAGCTTTGCTACTGCAAAAGGAATTTTCTGCCTGTTTAACAGGTGGCTGACAAAATGAGAAATGATGGTGGAACAGTTGGACTTGATGATCTTAAAGGTCATTTGCAACGTAGCTGATTTTCTGATTCTGTGATCATTAGAGACTTCTTAGAGCTACAGTTTTGGTGTTAAAAGTTACTACACCAGGATAGAGCATCAATGCAAAATAGGAGGAAACTGTTACTGATTCAACTTAGTACCATTGTGTACTGAGCACAGGGTTGTAAAGACTACTTAAAGGATCATTAATGCTAAAAAGGAACTTAATAAATTATAGTCTTTTTGTAGCAAAATAAGTCTTTGCATTGTGACCTTTTATTTCTTAGGATGTCATAAATAATCATTATCAACAATAATTAAAAATTACTTTGTTTTTAGAGTTTTACCCAGAGCCTGAAAAGGAGGATATCCTTGAAAAACATATATTATGCCTGTGGAGTGACATATGAAATAGTATCCAATATACCAAAGGTAAATTATGCCGTATTTCTCTGGCAAATTCACTGAAAGGAACAGAATGACCTGCTGCAGTGGGTGGTACTGATTGGGAAGTAGATGTCCTGCTTTGCTAACATGAGGCAGCTTGCCAAAGTCTATATACTAGAGTGCAGTGTTGATATCATGTTTATCTTCAAGCAGTTGAAAACCATAGGGATTTTGTTTTCTTTTCTACTGTGTTTAACTGTGTTCTTGTAGTAGAGCTGGTTTTGAAATCACATTAGTGTCTACAGGGAAAATATAGGGGGTATTCAGAGGAATGTCCAGGTCAGTGAAAACAGAATAGCTGGGAAAATGAGTTTGCAGGAATATAAACTGCTTTATATAAGAAAATCTCATAGACATTTTAAATATACTATACAATTTATTTTAAAGGCAAACAACCTGGACAAATGGAAACACAAATAGTCTTGTCACCATGTGATGGTTACTTTTGTGCAGTAGCACTGCAGGGAAATCACACAGCATATCTGAGATTTGGGAAGGAAGTTGTGTTTACTTGCGTAGGAAGTTTCCATTAGTTAATCCTTAACATAGGTGATTTCAGGTTATATATGCATTATTCCTAGAAGTACATTGACTACAGCAAACATGCAAAACTTCTCCTGAACATCACCTCTTCTTACTTCAGCATCATTTACATGTGTATTGAAAAGACTTGGATCATTGATTATAACTAGGATTACTGATTAAGTTAACAATTACAGCTTTAAATGAATTTCTAGCTTGAGGTGGTCTAAATATGTGAATCAATACCTTAAAAACAATAGGCTTTAATTATTAAAAAACTTCAATAGTGTAACTTGTAATTTAGGCTACAGAAGAAATTGAGGATCGCGAGACTTTGGCACTGATGGCAGCAAGGAGTGAGAATGAGGGCACATCCGATGGGGAAACGTACATCGAAAAATACACACGTGGTGTGCTGCAAGTGGAGAACATTCTGAGCCTCGAACGACTAAGACAGGCAAGGAAAAGGCACTTCATGTACCTTTTGAACAGGATTATGAGAATTCAAGCAGAGATGATTGATCTGTTAAAAATATGAAGTGTTTCTCAGGTTTTAATTTTGGGGTTTTTTTAGGGAATATTGGGTAGATAAATGTAAGACTAAGTTACTTCTGTGAAATAACGAATTCCAGTAGTTAGTGGTGGGTCTAATACCTGGCAGTGGTGTAGTACTCAGAACCTGAACAGGCAAAGGCCAAACAATGGATTTCTGATAGATTGTGGTGGTTGTGTGTGCAAATTAAGATTTGTAGATGCAAGCCCTGCTTGCTGTTGACAGCCACACTGGAAAAACTTTCTATCCAACTAGATCATTTTTTATGAGGAAACTATGGCATTCATTTTAGTGTGTTCTCTTCCTTACACAGGCAGTCACAGTCAAAGAGGCACTCTCCACCAAAGCGAGAAACATCCGTAGAAGCATCAGCACTCCAAATGTCCACAATGTAAGAACCCTTTATCTTCTGGTAAATTAGTACTAATGGGGCAGTAGATGCTGTTTGTGTGCTGATGTGATGCTTGCACAGTGTGATAAGGTAATGGTTATTCTGATTTAGGACTAACCAACCTGTAGGAAAGTTGTCATGAATGGAAACTCGGAGTTGCTCGAAGCCCCTCCCCACAGTGATCCATCCTAGGAGATAACAAAGTTGACAGAGAAGTGGGAGTGTTGGTTGGAACTCTTTTAGGAGCATATTTGGTTTGGAAGTAGTTTAGGATGACAGCTGCCCTGGTGCCCTCACTTTTAACTTCCACGTTCCTTTAACTTTTTTCATAGCATAAGGAATAGTTTCCATTTTGTGTGTATTTCCTGTGTTCTCCTGTCACCCACTCATACAGCACAAACATAGCCATCCTTACAAATAATCTTGTCTGAAAAGAGATAACAGAAAAGTTGTTTCCTCGAGGCATTATATTTTATAAAGAAAAGGTAGACATTTTGTCATTCTGCCTGTTGGTGTTCTGTAGGTATCCTGTAGCCGACTAGATCTTTCTGCCTGTGATGAAGATGAAAAGGTATGTACATGTGACAACAAAAAGCATACATTCTGAGATTTTTTGTCCTCCTCTTTGACACATGTATTTGAAAATTGAATAAATAGGAAAACAGTGGTTTTAATGGTGTGTTTATGTATCTTAAAAATGCTGCACTAGTTAAGTGTTGTTTTGAGTTAAAGCTCCTTGTCCTTCTTTGCTCTTCATCTTAGAGTTGTAGAAACTCATATGTGAAGGGGAAGGTATAGCAAAACTTATTATATTTCACTGAAAATCTAATTAGCTTCCAAACAGTGCATTTGTGTGAGACAGGGAAGTTGTGTTAAGTCAATAACTTGACATTTCTTCGGGGTTTGGTTTTTTTTTTTTGGGGGGGGGTTACTTTTGGAGTTTTGACCTGCCTTTGAGTTTACCTGGTAATTTTTCTATGTTTGCCTCTACCAACATGCATATTTATGTATTTTTGTTTCTCAGGGTTGGTCTGAAAGTCATCTAGATATATCTGACTGTTGTTCCAGTTATCAAGATGTATCATGCTATGGTACTTTACCCAGGGAGTCGCCTCGCAAGAGTAAAGATGGCAGTGGTGAGACTTCAAAGCATATATATATATATATATATATATATATGTATGTATATATATATATATAATGACAGTGTTTGTGGGGTTTTTAATTACTGCATTAAACTGAAAATTAAATTCCCAGTGATCTTTCCCTACTTAATGCATTCTCCAGCTTCTTGCTTTAGCAGCTAAACATAATCTGGAAGTAGGGTTGAAAGGGAGAAATATATAAAGACATCCAGGAAAGGATGGGAAGTTGAAGGTGTCCAAAAGTCCAAGAGGAGGGCAGCAGGATGAGCTAAATGTGAATCAAAACAGTCGAAGGAGGTTAGGCGGAGGGGCTCTGTGTGTGAAGGGGGAACAAAAAGGAGCTGCTGTTGTTTTGTCAATTTGAAAATTAAGATGCTCTTGTCAAAGTGTGGAGGGTCCTTTTGCAGGTTCTTTATGTGATTTGGATATTTGCTCTGCTGTGTCAATGTGTCACAGGTGCCTTATCTTCTTCAGGTCAAATTGCTCTTCTTGATCAGGCAATACAGGTAGAGATACTGCTGCAATAAGGTGGAACTGAGAGTTTATTCATTGCTTCCTTGCCTGTAATTTCCTTTTGATTGTCGCTGGTCATGCAGAATTGCTGTCTTGGTTCCACGGCAGAACTTCAGTGGGCAGGGGTCAGGAAGCAAAGAGCTGTCAGTTCTAGTTTCAAAAACATTTCCTACTGTTTTTATGACCAAGATGAAAATGAGAAATAGTGGAGCCTCAGACAGGAGGGTGCAGACACTGCTACTCTTTGCTGTCCTTCTGTTTCCAGGTTTCTCAGCAGGTCATAATCTCCCCTCACTTGAGCTCTGTGTTCTCTCACGCTTGGGCCAGTGACTGAACACTAAAATACTGACATTTTTCTGTAGCAGCAACTTGCCAAAAGCATAGCTTGACCTTTAGTTGTTTTGAACTACATTCCTGCATTTAAGATATGAAGAACTGAAATGCAGTATTATTGCTTTTTTACCTAGGTGTTGTAGTGGAGAATTCCCACGTTTTAATGGCCAGCCCTTTTAAAGCATTTTCTCCTCAGCCACCAAAGTTTTTCAAGCCCTTAATGCCAGTGAAAGAGGAACATAAAAGGAAGACCCCCCTGGAAAGCCGACCTCTGCTTAGTCAAGAGGTAATCTTTGAAAACCACCTGCTTTTTTAAAGGAGATTGGGTGGTTTTGTGTGCTTGGCAAATCGTTTGCAGCATGCATCTGTTATAACAGAATTTTGTAATTCTCTGGTAAAAGTAATTACGCTGTTCTTTGGGGGGGGGGGGTTGGTGTTTTGTTTTCTTTTACCTAAAACACTGGCGTGTTTTCACATCTTGGTAAGTATTCTTCTTTACAGGGTACTTGTATTTGAAATTAATAGTAACCTGCATTTCTCCAGCAAGATGTTGTTGGTGTGTTTCTTCATAGACAAAACATAATCCTGTGAAAGTGTTCTAGGGTGGTTATAATTCTGACCTTTATTCCTCAACCTAAAACACTGCTGGGAGGAGTGCATGAGTTTCTCTACCTATTAACTTGAATTTTGATGTATGTATGGCCAACATGGGTGTTTCACTTTCATCATGTCTTAATGCCTCTCTAACTTGCATGCATTTAGTGGTGTGGTTTGTGTGATGTGTTATGTGTCTTAACCTTTGCAGAGCATGCCTTCACCTCAGGTGCATTGCGCTGGCTGTGTTGTGCCTTCAGGAAGCAATGCCAGCAGCATGCCTGTAGAAAGCAATAGCATACGTGAGGAAAAGATTGTAAGTTCTGAACCAGTTTCTGTTCTGAGACCTGGTGGTGGGCTTAGGGCCATTTGGTGGTGGGCTTAATGCTACTGCAGCAGAAAAAAAATGTGTAATGTGGATGTAATCACTTGTGATTGATTGAAACTAAGGGTTAAAACAGTTGCTTGCCTGGCTTGCAGATGCAATCTGTCATTGGAACTAACTGGACTGGGTTTTTACATTTTGTGTTTGGTTGCTTGTTTTCTAATGGTTATTTTTATTTAAAACTGGTAGGTGATTTGTCCTGTGGGGTGGGTGGGAGAGGGGCTGCTTTAGTTCTTACAGAGCACAAACAATCAAGTAAAGGGTGGTTTAGTGAACCATGTTATCACTCTAATATACTTTGTATGTTACCCAGATTTTGTGACTATACCCCAGAGTAAATGGAATGATCCCATTTGGTGTAAGTAACCATGCATTTAGGTGTGGGTACACTATAAAAAGCTTCTCATTGCCTGATGTGGAAGTAATATGACTAAAATAAGATTGCCGCTCTAAATTAACCTGCAGTCTGTCTTCATCATAATTTGGGCAGTGAATTGAGGTGGAGGGCTTTTATTTTAATCTTCGTCTGGCAAATCCTTTTCTCATTGCTGCTTCAACAAAAGGTTTCCATCATTTCTGCTGTATCATGGACTCTGGTTTGGGGCTGTGGAACATGGCTGTAAATACTTGCTTTAATCAGAGCTTTAGATCTAAAATCCAGAAACTTCTAATCATTTCCTGTAAGTCTTCTAGGCCTATTTTACCATAAAGTGCTAGAGATGGATTCTTCATATTTTACAGTTATTTTTATTCCTCCCGTATAGCCAAGTCATTAAAAAATCTGTCTGCATTTCTAATGCTGTTTCATAGGTTGTTGCACAAAAGTATCCTGTATATATTCAAAGCTTGGCTGCTGGTTCTGGGTAGCAGCTGTTTTCTTCTCAATCATGTTAGCTTCCCATAAGGTAGTTGCCATGCTGACTCACACTGAGTCACTGCTACAAATAGCATTGAAGGTATTTAGAAGACAAAATCTTCTGGTGGGGTGAAAAACATCCCTTGGAAACTAAATTGTTAGGAAAATTTCCTTGGCAACTTTGGGGCAGTTTTAATCCCTTGAGTGAAAACAAGGTCCCACCCCATGCACGCCTGGAATTAACCCAGGCATTTGCCTGTACTGCTTTCCAGAGATAAGCAGATGCTTTCAGAACTGGAAAAGGGCAGTGTCCTGTACCAGGCTTTTCCAATTAGAATGAAACTAATTCAGTGTAAACCTACTGCAGCCAACAGGGCCCTGGAAAGAGCTGTTCTTTCAGTTCTCCGCTGCTTGCCTCTACCCTTGCACTGACTTCTCCCTTGTATTGACTGAACTTTTTGTTCTGTTGCATAGGAGGTCAGATTAAGGGAGCTGATCCATCCAGCTGATGGTTATGCTACTGTGCAGTTATATGTCATTTGGATCTACTCCCTTGTCTGGTCATAGGTCCCCTGTACCTGTGGGTACCAGGAAGGCAGGCAAGAACTAACAGCTGCCCTTGGAAAGAAGTTGAGATGGCTACTTGGCATAGCCCTGCCAGCTTCTGGTGTTGGGTCCACCAGATGGTGGCTTCTGGGGTCTTTTATCACTTTAAGGAAGCCTTTGTAAAATGTAGGCTTCCCAGGCTAACCTGTGTTTTTCTGAACTGGAGGAAGTCTGTTTTAACTAGGCAGGAGGATACATTTCACACATTTGGATGAATAGTGCTCTTAGAATGAATTCAGAGATTACACTAGGGCAGCGTCACAGCTCCACGTGAAACTTCAGCCATCAGCTCCTCTTTGTCTGATCCAAAGTGAAGTTTTCACATTATTAATCAATACTGTAAATTCTCATGCCAAGGAACAGAGCCTCATGCTCCTAGTTAATCACTGGCTGTGATTGGTGTCACTTCAGGTGTAATGCTTACTTGCATCTTTAAAACATGTAAAAACTGCAGTAGAAGTAAAGCAACTAAACAGTACAGGAAGCTAATATTAACTGTTGATGTTAATGTTCTGTGTCTAAGTAGGTATAAGAATGATATTTGGACTTACAGTTCTCTGAGATCTGTTCTTAACTTTTCATGAATATTCAGAACACATCTGCCAAAGGAAGGAAAAGGCAGTTAACAAAACATATTTTTATCCAATTGGCCTGAAATAGAGCATTCAGCCTAAAATTTCAGACAGTACCTCCACATGCATATTATATTGTGGCTGTTTCAAAACAGCACCATGACATGAAGACATGTTCCATATAATAGGCGAGTACAGTGGAGTATGTCTAGTGGGAGGTGTCCCTGCCCATGAGAAGGGGGTTGGAACTAGGTGATCTTAAGGTCCTTTCTAACCCAAACCATTCTATGATTCTATGTTTAGTGGTGGGCTTGGCAGTGTTAGGTTAACAGTTGGACTGTATGATTTTAAAGGTCTTTTCTAACCTAAAGAATGCTGTGCTATGTTAAGGTCAGATTAAATGTTTTCATATTAAGCAAGTTTGAATACTGCCTGTAATTAACACATCTAAAGGGGGTTTGGCTGATGTTAAGTCTTCCTAGCAGGTGATGAAAATTAAAGCACAAGTGGTGCAGCCACTAAATAAGTCCTACTGATTTTTAAATTGGTAGAATGAGAGCTAGCATCTTTGAGGTCACTTGGGAGGTATAATTTAGGGATTTGAAAACCCAGATACTTTAGTTTTTAACTATGCAGTATCTTTGTTACAAAGCAGGTGTAAGGAAGCTGCTCTGTGTTCTTGCTTGCTTTGCTTCTGTTATTGCTAAATCTTGATGTGAAGTCTTGTCTCCTTGTTCTTGCTGGCACATTCTTACTGTTGTCAGTTCTGAAGTCTGGTTTGATTATATCTTTCTGTATGTCCCAGGAAGTAGCTGAAGTTTCTTTACCATCTTTTCAGGAACTTTATCATTATTTCTGCCAATAGCCTAAGTAGTACAAGGCAGCTTCCTTTTTTTCCCCATGTGTTAGGAATTTGAGGAACCTGAATTTGTTTTGTTTCTGGAATTTCAATCAGGAGCTCAGGAGGAGCTTTGAAAGGAAATATTTCTTGTCCCTGGCAAGGTGATGGAGAAAATCCTCCTAAATGGCATTTCCAAACCCATGAGGGACAAGGTGACTGGGAGTAGTCAGCATGGATTTACAAAAAGGAAATCATACTTGACCAACCTCAGTTGCCTTATACAATGGGTGGGTGAGGAGAGAGCAGAGGGTATTGTTTACCTTGACTGTGGTAAAGTCTTTGGCACTGTCTCCTGTAACATCATCATGATATGGGCTGACAAGTACAGATTAGATAGGTGAACAGTGAAGTGAATTAAAAACTGGCTGAATGACTGGACCCAGAGGGTTGTGATCAGGGGTGCAGTGTCCTCTTGGAGATGGGTAACAAGCACTGTATTCCAGGGCTCAGTACTGAGGCCAGCACTGCGCAACACTGGATAGCTGGTCAGAGCACACCCTCTGTACATTTGCGGATGACACAAAACTGGGAGAAGTGGCTGATACACCAGAGGGTTGTGCTGCTATTCAGAGGGACATCAGCAAGTTGGAGAACTGGGCAGAGAAGAATCTTATGAAGTTCAACGGGGGGAAATGCAAAGTCTTGTATCTGGAGGGAAGCAGGGAGGGAAATAATGCCAGGCACCAGTACCTGTTGGGAGCTTACGGGCTGGAGAGCAGCTTTGCTCAGGTGTACCTTGGGGTCCTTCTGGACAACAAGCTGGTCATGAGCCAGCAATGCACCCTTACAGCAAAGGTGGCCAACAGTATACTGGACGTCACCATCAGGTTGAAGGAGGTGATACTTGCTCTTTATGACCACTAGCGAGGCTGTATCTGGATTATTGTGTCTGGTTCTGGGCTCCCCAGTACAAGAAATATACTGTATAGTATAGAAATGTACTGTACGTATAGAAGTATATACGAAGGGAGACCCTGTAAGGGCTCTTCCCTTCATATTCATGCTTATCTTGTTAGGTGGTCAGTTAGCTCCATAGGATACCTTCAGTAGGCTGAATTAGTCTAAGTCATGGGGGAAAAGATTGTATAACATGTGGCTTTAAAAATGGGGAATTACTGAAGTGGGTCCAGCAAAGGACCACAAAGATAATTAATGGCTTGGAACATCTAATGTGAGGATAGGCTGGGGGGCAGATGGGGCTGCTCAGCCTTTAGGACACCAGACTCAGGGCCATCTTATCAGTGCATAAAAACACATGATAGGAGGGAAAGAAAATAAGGTAGACTCTTTTCAGTAGTGCCCAGTGGCAGGAAATGAGACAAGGGACACAAAATACACAAGTTCCCATTTGAACTTCAAGTACTTTAGCAATTTTCATTTTTTGTAAAATACTATTCTTTCTAGTAGGAATTTGCTGTAAACCAACTGGTTTTAATATATATATGTGTGTGTGTGTGCATAGATATATGTGTGTGTGTATACACATGTTTATATGCTTTTTTTAAGTACTTCACCTCTCATATAATACATACATAATACTTATATGAGAGGTGAAGTACTTAAAAAAAAAAAAGCATCCATGTGGAGTCCAGCTTCAGTATTTTATAGGGGGGGTGCAGCCCAACCATGTTGCTGGGTTTTTTCACAGCTGCATCTTGACAGGCTGAAGTCCTCAGTGTCAGATGGACTCTGTGAAAGCCACTCCTGTGGGCAGGTCACAGTGCATTGCTGCTTGTTATCAAAGGGAAATTCAGGGAAGTACCTCCGAATCCTGTCAGGTTGATTAGTGTCACTTACTTCCCTCCAAACATGTACATATAAGTGCACAAATGCTTCCTTGAAAGTTTCCTGTAGTATTTGATCCTTTTGCCTTCATTTTCAACCATGGTGAATGTGTAGATGAATGGCTGTTACACCATTGCTCAACTATAATAGCTGAGGGGTAAGCAAAATTATGTAATCTTGCTGGTCTCAGATGAATAGAAAATCCCATTGTGCAGGATAGTTTTTAATAATCAGTATTGCAGTGGAGATCCTGTAAGGGCTCTTCCCTTATCTTGTTAGGTGGTCAGTTAGCTCCATGGAGTATCTCCAATAAGCTGAATTAGTCTGAATCATGGGGGGGGGAGAAAATTTAAAATGATTGGCTTTAAAAAACTGCATGATGAAAATACATAAACATGCACTTTTTCCTGCTGTGAGCTTTCCTTATGCCAAAGCTTACCGCTCTGTATTCTCTGAACTGTTTAGAATTTATCTTTATTTTCTAACAGCCCAATAGTGTAGACAGGGTGTGTTCCCAGCAGCTCTTTGAAAGCTGCCTTCCGTTCTTCAACTAAAGAATATTAAAGGAATATATTTCTGCCTGTTCAGAAAGGAGAAGAAATCAAGGAAGGTTAGTTTATTTTGGACACTTTACTGTCCTACATTCCTAATCCTGTGAAACTCTCTCTTCTCTTGCAGGACTCCGAGGAGGAGGACAGTGAGTTGGAGGCCATAAGTAAGAAGCTGACAAGTCCACAAAGTTTTCAAAATTTCCGGCCTTATGTCCCAGAGGAGTTTGCTGATTTCAGTGTTTACAATGCTAGCCTGGAGAACAGGGAATGGTTTTCTTCTAAATCAGACTTCATGAGTTCACGAGCTCTTGAGAAAGAGGTATCCCGCAGCCCCACCACTAGCAGTATTACTAGTGGCTACTTCTCCCACAGTGCCTCTAATGCTACTCTGTCTGACATGCTTGTTCCCTGTAGTGATAGCACAGACCAGCTAGCCAGTCACACGAAGGAGCTGGACTCTAATGATCCCTCAGGATCATCTCTTGCACATGAGTTAAGATCTTCCTCAAACAAGGAATGTCGAGAGTCAGAAAAGGAGCTAGTGAGAGAAAAGTTACCTGTGTCACCACTGAAAGAAAACAGTGCCTTAACGGAACAAGTATCACTGTCCCTCAGTGCCACTGACAGAGACTCTCAGCAGTTCCCCAGAGCTGGATCATTCTCAGCGATAAGTTCCTCAGATAGCAAAAATACTTGTACAATTGAATTTTCAGCGCGTGAAGCAACAGTTGAGCACGTGATGGACATTCTGGAAGATCACTCCTTTACAGAGTTCATGGGTGTCGAAGATGGGAAGGACTTTGACCATTCGACAGCCCTACAGTCGGGTTCCCTTGTGTCTTCTAATGGTGTGAGCTGTTCAGACCTACCCCGAGGCACTGGTGAGGAGCAGAGTGTGGGCCAGCTGAGCTCCATGACAGGAGCAGCGGGCAACTGGCACACAGCTGTGGTGGAGAGCCCTCTTTGTTCTGTAATGGTGAAAGAGACTTCAGAACATGAGACTTACCCTGGTCCTTCTGTAGACGATTTTATTGGGAAGGACCAAATGGATGGTTCTGATGGTGAAGAAGGTGCTTCTGCAGATCAAGCCCATGCCTTGCCTAGCTGGGTGGCTGTGGGTGAGCAAGTCTGTGTTGGAAGTAATAAGATGGGCACGGTGAGATACGTTGGAACGGTGGATTTTTCAGCTGGAATCTGGGTTGGAGTTGAACTAAATGTTCAGCTGGGTAAGACTAAATGTGTTCTGGATTATCAATGCAGCTAGTGTGATCTGTTTTTAATGTACTACCATCACATGCTGTTCAGTCCTGGGAAGTACCTCCATTCCTATATAAGCTTGGTATTTGATACACCCCATTCTAGACTTTCTTTTTAGAGGGGTGCTTGCTTAATTTTTAACTATCTTAAAGCCCGCTTGCTCTCATGTTATGCAGAATAATGCTTTTGCATGTTGTGGGAGTTCCCATTGGTACCCAGCTATTTTTATAGATCAGAAAAACAAGCAAAGCCTAAAATTGGCAGATCTGTTTTTCAAATCAACGTGCATGTCCATGGGCAGTACTGACAATGGCCATTGCTTGTCAAACAGGTTTGCTCTTTGTGGCTTTCAGAGATTCATGGGGTTTTCCCCACACACTGGGGAAAGTTTTCAATTACAGAGCACAGGTTTACTTTAACTCCAGGTCAGTGGGGTCAGAAAAAGGGAGTGCTCTGCAAGTGTTTAAAGACTCCCAAAGAAATGCTTCAGATCTTTTAGAGAGATGTTATGTTTTTAGTAGTTTAATAGATACTAACACTGATACTAGAAGTTTCTCTGGCAGTGAAGTTTTAGGCCTTCCAAGGAATTTGTACTGAGGATAGTTTGTTTAGTCAAATGAACAAACATTTGATTTTTTTTAAGTTTTGTTAGTTAGCAAAGCAGTATTAGGGAAATCGTCTTTTTGGTCACATTTGAGGCCTCCTTTCCAGGTTTTGGTCACCCTAGTGTATGGTATGCATCTGGCTTCATCACTCAGCATTAACAGTCTTGACTGTGTGACAGATGTTCCCTGTTCACTACAGGGAAATCCTGCCTGACCAATTTGGTGGCCTTCTATGATGGGGCTATGGAACTGATGGACAGGGGTAGAGCAGTTGA
>JBCJKH010047242.1:0-16670 GCA_039877255.1 Loriculus beryllinus
CCACGATGAAACCTCTTTCCAAACTGCCATTCTCGCAGTGCTTTGCATAGTTTGAGGATACTGCCTGTGAGAAGGCAAGGATGAAAAATCAAAACACACTGAGTAACTTACATGGAGCGATCCTCATGTCAACTGTCAGGTTCCTCAGGTCAACTTCCTTTGTAGGCAACAGGGAGGAACAAACACCTCTAGGCTGTACAAGGGAGGAAGAAGCATCGCCCATCCTAAACAAGATGTCAAGCATAGATCAGACAAAACATATCTGAAAATACATCTGCTAACTAGGCACTTGAGATGACTAGCTTAGAGGTAGATTGTAGACACTGGAAAAATCAGGTGAGGATGAATCCCACTATACCTGACTTCTCATTTTTTCTGAGTATTTTACATTATGGCAATTCTTATTGCTCTAGGAGCTTTTGATCAGTCCCAAAAGTTATTTGCTTCTGATGCTTTCTTTTCCGCTGAGGTAAGCGTATGTGTGTAGCTTTTCTGTTTTGAATGTAATTTAAGTAGATAAATGTTGCACCATTCCAGTGTTGTCCCTTACTGTATTAAAATTTGTCATTTTCCTTGAGGAGAGAACTGAGCATACAGTGTAGAACTTCATTTCATTACACTTCTAGATACGTGTATCAGCAAAAGCTTGTGTTATAAAGCATACTTTATGCAGAGTTGAGGGTTGTGAAATATGGGATGGTTTAGCATTTCACTTGAAACCATATACCACATTTGCCATGTCATTATGCTACTGAAGGAGAATAAGAGAAATTAGTTCACCTACTTGCTGTTTATCAGGTACACAAATGCTGCACCCTTTACTGCTTTCCTGAGCAAGATAAATGGTTCTGCATCTTTAGAGAAAAAACCTGATTGAATCTTACTGAAACTTTTTAGATTCTCAAGTCAGGTGAAATGTGGGTTTGTGGCAAGCTACAAAAATATAATTAGAGAAGGAAATATATAGCCTTACTAGAAAGCTTAGATGCTTCTGCTACAAAGACACACATTTTTGTAACAATAGGCAAATCTCTTTGTAATAGAGCAGTGCAGTCTCAAAACAATTTGGATACATGTCTGTAGCAGTGATAGAAAGATCATAGGGCCTGATCAATTTTTGTCACATGCAAGATATCAGGGCATTTTCATCCAAGGGGGAAATAAGTTGTTTCATGTTTTTATCATCAATGTCATGCAACCTATCAGTCTCAGTGTTTCATATTTTCCAGCACCAATCATGTGAGGACTCCAAAGCTTAAGTCTCTATTATTTCCCAGAAGCAAGAAGATTGGCAAGAAAATGAAGAGATCTGTCATAAGCCTACGTAGCTCTGTCTGGTTCCTGCATTGCCTTGCACATAAACAGGGCCCTTGAACTCCTGAGAGCATTCTGAAGCAATGTTCATCAGTTCTTTGCTCTGGGCAGCACTTGTTTTGCTAACTTCAATCACCTCAAAGTTAAGTTCCTGGACTCCCTTTCCAGTTAATGGGGAGAAATCACCACTTTCAGGGTGTGATTCATCTCTGCTGGTTTGGACATCTTGACTGGGGCTTGCACTCCACCCAACTGTTTCTATGGGATCTGTGGCTAAATAGAAGACATCAATGTTCTCATGCGTATGGGTGGCTCCCCTGCAGCCTTTTGTGAAGAATAAATGCTCACAAAAAATTAAGAAAAATGGAGAAACTTTTTTACTTGATTGGAGAAAAAGAACACCCTTTTCAAAAGTGAGGAAAAAAAAAAGGCATAAGAATCAGTATGTGAGAAAGAGAGAAGATGGCTAAAGTGAAGAAAAAGTAGCAATTACCTAACATATTAGACAGCAATATCAATCTGGATCTGCTTTCATTTATTTTAATGGTGACATTCCTGCCTACTACATGGAATAGGATAAAGTCAAAGGCAAAGACACCTTTGCAAATGAACATATATCTATAGGGAAGTTAAAGATCACTGTGATAGTGTTTAGAAGACTGAAACATAGGAGTGTTTAGAAGACTGAAAAATCAGGCCAACTTTAAACATTAAAATTGGATGTTGGAACTAGATGATCTTAAGGTCCTTTCCAACCCTAATTATTCTATGATTTTATAATTCTAATTAAGGAACATCGTAATTCTAGATAATGGTTAAATCTCACACAATATTAGTCATTGCCATTTTGTGTACAAACCTGTTAATTTTTAATACTTATCCTGAATTAGCTATGTGTATGCAATATCAAGGAGCTGATGTTGTGTAGTTAGAATGGATGACTATGGTTACTGATTTCCTTTGTCACCAAGGTTGAAGTGTTCAGACTTGAGAGTTCACCCATGAGGCATGTCAATGCTGAAGAGGGCTGTCTTGTACAATGTACCCTGCTTACACCTTGTGGCTATCTGCTATTGCTCTCTCCCTTCTCTCAGAAAGGGGTCTTCTCTGCTCCTGGTACAGTTTATCTTGTTTTTGATTTTGCCAGTCATTCTTCTTGTGTATTTGAGAGGATGTCCTGCCTCCTTGCTGTCCCTTGTCCTATCAGTGGGTGTCAAATAGGCATCAATTACAGTTTGATGTTGCTACTGTGTTAATAAAAAAAAGGATGAAAAAAGTCAGAACTTAAGCATTAAGATGTCTGTTTTATTACCCAAACCTATTGTGTGAGTGTCTGGGTTCAAAATAAAGTCAAGAAAGTAGGAAGAAGGAGTATTAAGGCCCTGCAGGAACAGAGACATTTCCAATGTACACTAAGGTTGCTTACCCCATTCCAAAAGAAAACTTGGAGTCCTGACTCCTTAGCAAATCACAGATGCCTTGGACACCCTGCATGGTTTCCTGTAAAACATTAGATCTAATCCAAAATCTGAGCTTTTATTTTGAAGGAGCATTGAAACTCACTTCTACACCTAGCAATTTCTTAGTTAAGGACCATGGTTAATAATCAGGAGAATGATTTCCCTAGAAAAACCAGATCATCTCATTTAGGACTTATGCAACAGTGACTTTCTTTACTTAGTAATTTGGAAATACTATAATATTACAGACTCCTTGTTAGTTCCTCTTTATGTATACTGGTGTATCTGCAACCAGCTGAACACCTGGCACTGTGATTACCTGGGAACACAGAGCTTGTCTCCTATTCCTTGTTCTACTCAAAGCCTAAATAAGCATTAGCTGTGTCTAAATGAATCCACACAACAAAATGTTAGTTTCTATCCCAGGGGCTGATGCATCAAGTTCCTGAACTCATGGGTATGAAAGCCAACAAATGAGGTAGGACTGTTCTTTTAAAGTAGTTCATTTAAGCACTTTTTGATGAGGTTAGGGCACTGGGGTGCTGTGCTCATAACTACCTGGTATGCAGTGAGGCTAAATTAAGATTCTCATTCCTTTTAACTACTCATCCCTGTGAACAGTACAAATTGATACAGTCCCTAAGTGTTTTATTTGCATTAAAAGCAATGCTTGTAATGTATTTGAGAATGTAAAACTTGGGCAGTTCTGACCTCTAAATTCTCTAAATTTCAATGAACAGTAGCTATAGTACTATTTTATTTCATGATGCAGTACTCATTGATTGGTGATTATCTTGAACTTTATCCCTTTTTGATTTTATAGTTAACAGTTGAGGAAATCAGGATAGTACAGTGCAGGCAGTGTTGCTAGAACTCATGTAATGATTAGCTTGACAACATATCCTTAAAGTGAAAGCAGGATTTTTTTTCACACATCTGTGGGAGAAGAAGTAATAATAACTAAAGAATAATTTTGTGAAATGAAGCTTCAAATTAATTCTGTACTTTCTCTCTATAATTTCTAAGTGAGCTATGAAAATGTCTCTTGAAACTCAGGGATAGTTCACACTTTCTAAGTTTGGATACTAAAACTTTAGACACTCAGCCTAGCTTAGGTAGTAATCTGGCTCTAATTCTAAATATAAACTCCCTTTAGAGAGAGATAGGTTGCTTTAAGGGGTGATTTAAAGCAGAAACATAATTTGGAGTGATCTGAGGTTGCACACAGGAATAAAGCTGTCTCATGGTATCTTGCCATGTCTTGCCTCAGAAAAGGAGCCACTTGGCATGTATAGAAGCAAACCCTGTGGTGGTGAGCAGTGCAAGTATTGCTCCCGTCAGTTAAGGCTCTGGAATGAAACTGGGCAAGTTTCTACATGGTGATAACTTTATCTTCCCATTGTGTGCACAGGGAGCTTAGGAAACTACTAGGTTTGGCTCTGGGTTCACAGCCTTTATAACATCCTTTCAGAAAGGTAGTTATGGGCTTTCATACAGATAAAAGCTTTCACTCTATAGCAAGTGGTATAGTTCTCTCTTTTAACTGTTTTTTGTGGCTCCTTTTTTTTTTTTTTTTTTTTTACCTTTAGGTTCTTTTAGTTCTTTCCTTTGCATCGTGACCTCAGCTGACAGCTAAGTACCAAGCAGCCACTCGCACACTCCCTGCCACCCCAGTTGGATAGGAAAGAGAACTGGAAAAAGGCAAACCCCACAGGTTGAGGTAAGGACAGTTTAATAATTTAAATGAAGATAACAATAGCAATAACAATAACAATTACTGAAAAATAAAAAATAATCAAGACAGACAAGTGATGCACACTACAATTGCTCACCACCTGCTGACTGATGCCCAACCAGTCAGGAACAGGAACCAGTGGCTCCCCCAGTTTATATACTGGCCATCAAGTGCTGTGGCAAGGAGTCCTGTCTCTGCTTTGTCCTGGCTTTTTGTGCCTCTCCTCACTGGTAGAGCATGAGAGACTGAAAAGTCCTTGATCAGGGTAGGTGCTGCTTAGCAACAACTAAAACATCAGTGTGTTATCAGACTGAAGCCAAAACACAGAACTGCACCAGCTACTAAGAACTAAAATAAACTATCCCAGCTGAAACCAGGACACTCTGCTTGTCTTATTCTGGTAATATGTTTTTAGATTTATAGCCATAAATTTCAAATCTGTTACCTAAGTTTCATGAATTGAAGTTTCTATTTGTCGCTATTTGAACATTCAACTTGCATTTACATGTGTAAATGACTCTTCATATATGATCAGCATATTTTTAAAAATTATCAGTGATTTGCATGATGACAGTATACCCTCTTAGTACCAGGTGAAGAACAGTGGAATTAAACTTGAATAATTTATGGGAATTATTCTGATGCTTGGTTTTGCTTCTGTAGGTTTTTTTTATGGGTTCATTTTTAGACTGTTTATAAGCAAAAAGACACACGAAGAGCTTGAGTAGACAAAGACCATAATCCCTCACAATTCATATAGTACCAGTCATTAAAAGTATCTCCACTCATTCTAGGCTTCAAAAAACGGCTATTTCATTAAGTAAAAAATGCAGACTAGACATGATCTTTCTTGCAGTGCACACAGAATTTTAAAGATAGTTGTTAACTGTAAAACTCCAGATTTGTGACAAAAGGATTTGAAGAAAGTAAGACACAAGTAATATTAACCTGTAGAAATTATTTCCATCAGAAATCCACTACAGAATTCCTAGCCAGCACCATTCGAGGAATACCAGAAGAAACAGGCCCATCTACTGGGACTGTCTTCCCTAACCCTCACCAGAAGGTGGTTAATTTTAAGACTTTTCTTCTAATCTGAATGTTGTAATAGAAAACTGTTCTTAAAAGGGGGGGGGGGGGAGGGGGGGAGGGGAAAAGGCTTATTTAACTCTTTAATAAAACAATTCTTCACAATGATGAGGGTGGTGAGGTGGTGATGACGCAGTGGCACAGGTTGCCCAGAGAAGCTGTGAATGGCCCATCCCTGGCAGTGTCCAAGGTTGCACGGGGCTTTGAGCAATCTGGTCTAGTGGAAGGTGTCCCTGCCCATGGCAGGGGTTTGGAATTGGTCGATCTCTTGAGGCCCCTTCCAACCCCAACTTTTCTATGATTCTATGATTTTGAAAGTCTTAAACTGGAAATGAAAAATTAGCTGGTTGTGTAAAAGCTCAAGAGTATTACTCCAGATGAATGATGAGCAAAAAAGTCCTCAAATTTTACAATTTTAAGAATTTTTTTGGACTACAAGGGAGAGAATTCTGTCAAAAATGTTAGTATTTGGTTAGAAAATGTAAACATAACTCCTATTTTCATCTGAAGAAAAGGCCATATGTTTTACTCTTGCTATAAATAAGTGATTCAAATAAAGCTGAAAGTGGTTTGTTTTTTTGTTAGTAAATAAAATAACAAAAAATATAATAATGAATGAAATAATTTAGGAATCCTGTTCTGTTTTAGTTCAAGACTGCTGCAGATTGTCTGCAAAATCTTATGGAATTAAATGTTTTCCAATACATTGAAGACTATGTGTTTGTACATTGCACATTGCACATTGCACTTGTTTGGTAGGAAATCCCTGGAGAATTTGCAATAGCTAGGTTACTAACTCAGGGGATTATTTTAAAATATCATTTGGATTCTGTTGTGGTTTAGGAGCAGTCAGTATCTCAGAACTACACAACTGCTTGCTCACTCCCCCCCCTTCCTTCCTCCCTGCTCCTGGAGGGACAGGGAGGAGAATCGAAAGAATGTAACTCCCAGGGGTTGAGATGAGAGCAGTCCAGTAACTAAGGTATAACATAAACCACTACTGCTACCACCAATAATAATGATAATAATAAGGAAAATAACAAGGGAAGAGAATACAACCACTCACCACCCACTGACTGATACCCAGCCTGACCGAGCAATGAACTAGTCCTTTTGGGTAACTCTCAGTTTATGTCCCAGGCATGATGTGCTGTGGTATGGAATACCTCTTTGGTCAGTTTGGGTCAGGTGTCCTGTCTCTGCTTCCTCCCAGCTTCTGCTCCTCCCTGGCAGAGCATGAGACTCAGAAAGTCCTTGGTCAGAGTAAATGTTACTGAGCAGCAACTAAAAACATCGGTGTTATCAGTCCTGTTCCCAGGCTGAAAGTCAAAAACACAGCACTGCACCAGCTACTAAGAAGGAGAAAAATGGCTGCTACTGCTGAACCCAGGACACCTGTATCATGGTACTTGATAAGAAAAAGAGATTAGCAATTAGGACTTATTCATAAATGTATGAAAAATCCTAATCCATTTAGGAAAACAGCTCTCCTCAATCAGCTCAAAAAAATATCTGAAGGGGTACAGTGTGTCCAGTTTCAAACTGTTTGCCTTCTTTTTACTGCATACTAGCTGTATGCTGCAGGTTTAGAACTATTCCATGAACTTTACATAGGCAGAACTCAGTAACTGAGTGTTTTATGGCATACATCATGTCTGGATTGGTTTCTGTGGGATAGGCTTTTCTGGTAATTAGCTGCAGAGGAATAAACTGCCTGGTCAAAGCACCCACAACATTATTAAATGAGAACTTTGACAGAAACAGATGACTTCCTCCTACACAGCATTAACCAGGGTTCAATGACTCACTTTGATGCTCATCTAGATGAACTGTTGGCCAATGGAGAAGCGGAAACCTTTGACTTTGCTTTCATTGATGCGGATAAAGAAAACTACAATGAGTACTATGAAAAATGTTTGCGCCTCATAAAAAAAGGTGGAATAATAGCTATTGATAATGTAAGTACTGGGGTTGTAGTGGTAGTAGCACAGGGCATTAGTGCTTTTGCCTCTGGGAAAGAAACAGTCACAGTGGGATTTTAGTAATGTCATTTCTGACCTGCAACTTTGTTGCCAATTGCAGTGTTTGTTCCATGTTATACAACAGAGGCTTTAAAATTCAACATAAATTCCTAAAATAAGCTATGTGGAACACTAATATAAGCTTATATTCCAAATATAAGGAATAAAAGCCTTTAAAAGAAAGGACCAATGTGCTAAATACATGCTAGTACATAAACAGCCTGTGATAGCAGAAACTTATCAAATTTTTTTGTAATATATTATAGAATATATTCGTATTATTTATATTCGTATTACAAATGTATTTGTCTGATTTGTCTTATAGTACATTTTCTACTATATACAGTACTTACACAATATCAAAGGTAACACTTGCAATCAGTAACTACTAATAAGTTACCAATTAATAATTTTTGCTAGGAAGAAAGAACAGTGTTAAACTTGAAGCACCTTCAAGGTTATGGTGGCAGCTGAATAGGGACTTTTAAAAATACCTATTGTTTAAACACATCTTTTTCATTTAGGCTTCTAATTTGTAGCAGAAGTATAATTAACCAAATCTGTGAACTCCCAATCCCACTTCCATATGAGAACTATATTTGAGGCTAGAAATCTTAAACACAATAAATACTGATTCTTGGAAAATAAGCAGGACCTTTGTGGCCCACAGACCACACTGTGACAAATAAGGTGCATGACATGTCTTTTTTTAATAGGTCCTATGGAATGGAAAGGTGCTAAACCCAAGAAAGGATGATTTGGCAGCCCAGAGCATCCATCACCTCAATGAAAAGCTTCTCAGAGATGCACGAGTCAATATCAGCATGATTCCAATGGGGGATGGAGTCACATTAGCATTCAAGTTGTAACTGAAGGAAGCCCAGCAAATGGGAAACAAAAAGCAGCATCAAATAATACGGAAAAACGCAGGCAGCATCAACAATGGTTATTTAACCTGTAACTCCACTGGATATCATAGTCTGGGAAAGTAGACTTTAGGAGCAGCAGGATCCTAAACACAGCTAAGTTGAGAAGAGAGACTTACTTTGAGATCCACTACAATTTCTTATTCTAATTGCAATAAAGCAAATAAAGTTACATGAAGTTGCCTTTGTAAGACAGTGGTTGAAAAAAATCTTGCTGTGTAGAATTAGAGTTCCCAGCAAGTCAATACAACGAAGTAGCTCTCTGTCCTAAAATAGGCTATTGAGTAGCAGAATAATCAGTCCTACTATCAAAAGGAAGTGGAGTTTACCAATATTAATAGCTGTTATAAAAAAAAAAAAGGACTTTAATGAAATGTACATAACAGCACGGAGATCGTGAGCCTTCTCTAAAATAGTCAAAGTCACTGGTAATCTTTGATGGGTACTACGCAACAAGCCTCACATATACACTTGTCGAAAGATGACTGGGATTTCCAATACACAGCACTCCCTAAAACCTCTGTGTGCAAGGACTGGGCTTCTTTAACTTAAACAACAGCACAAGTAGACTTTTCTGAAGTCAGAATGAGGAAGAACAAATGGACAAGGAGGAAACCAAAGGAATTCTTCCTGTTCCTTCTCTCCCTTCCACCTGCCCCCAAAGAAGCAACTTGCTAGTGCTTGTTTCTTAGAAAGCTGCAAACACAGCATTGGAGGAAAATGATGATTTCATAATGATGCAATACAGCTGTTAACTGGCTATATAAATCATTGCTGCAAACAGAGATTGTGTTCCCTAAGCAGCATGTGACAAAATAATGCATTTTCCATGCCCTAGCTACAGTATTCTTAAGTCCTATTTAACTTCATTTGCTGTTGTCATTCGTTACTCTAGTTTCACCCTGACTCATTCTGTAACATTTTTGTCCAAGAAACAAGTTGAAAAATCTCACCTTACCTGGGAACAAGGAAAGAGACTTAAGTTTCAACATTGTTACAACTGACTACTCAGCTCATGTTTTTGACATTTCATGGGTGGCTTGGGTTCTCACAAGGGACAGATGTTCAGGGCACAGGTTTTACCTGTCTCAGGCACTCATGGTAGTATACTGCAGTGGGAGAGTAATGGAGAAAGGAAGCATTACACGATGGTTTCAGAGTGGGGCGGTGAGCAAGGAGATCCTGATTCTATATCTGTCACTTCAACTTAAACCCTGATTCAGCAGAGCATGTCAGGATGTGCTTAAGTACTTTGCTGAATTAAGAACTGGCTGCTGTAAAGTTAAATCCATATCTGGGAGAAGGACAGGACAAGGAGTATATGGCCCTCAAATGAGATTTTCTTTAATAGGGCATAAAGGTTTCCCAATTTCTTTTTTCAAACTTTGTGTCCCTCAGTTTTCTTATCTGCATGAAAGAAATAACTCCTTACTAAAGTCTTAATGACTGCAATAGCTCTTTGATAGACTGATTAAAGAAATATACAAGATCACTATACATTTGCATGCAAAGCTTCTGGCCATATTCTACATTGAAGTTTTACTTTTTAAGTAGGTAACAAATGGTAAGTATTACAAACAAAAAGTGGGTACATTAGCAGCTGGAGCATCCTCTCAGATATTCCTGCTTTCAGAGGCTATAGACTGACAATCATGAGTGAGCCACAAGTTACTCAGAATACATACCCTGGCTTAAGAGTACCATGATGGCCTTTCCAAACACACAGAAGACACTGGAAGACTAATTGCAGACTCTGTTTTGCTACTAATTTCCAAGTTGCAAGAAGCCTGTTAGCAAAACCAAGCCAAAAATGGGCAACAACATGAGCATTTTGCAAGAAACCACCAAGTAACAGTTCAGCGACATTCAAAACCAGATACAAACAAACATAGGTTATATATTCAAAAGCTCTTGTTCTTTGAATGGTAGGAACTGGCAAAGTTCCCATCACCTGTGCTAGAGGAAGACCTGCCATGTGCCTGAGGCTGAAGCCACCTGCAGCCAGCTAGCATTTTGTCTCTGCTTTGGGCTCTGCTCCATTTCAAATATGCAAAGCATAAAGTGAGCATTTCATCAAACCTGTCTCCATCCTGATCGCTTAATTACCATTAGATAGAATAGCAATGTGTCCCTAAACTGTAGATTGATGAGCCATCTGTAAGCTGAAACAAAGAGCAGAAGGAAGCTTAATTGAATCAAATATTTAGAATACATTACACTATCTTGTAGCTACTCAGAAGCTGGTCTTCTCTTCAGGCTTCTGTCCTGCACATCTGGAATTCATCACCACTAACTGCATTTAATCCTTCAACCTTACTATAAAGTGACTGCTGATAATACATAATTATGGTTTAATTCAAGAGGTGAATCAGCTTTCGAGAATTTGTGAGGACAATGGAAATTCAGGCCTTCATTAGGTGGTGACAGTGGACCACACAATATTGCAGCACAAGTCTTTCTCTCTCTCTAATGGCAAGATCATGTTAGGATCTTGCGTGTCTGCTCACCCCTGCTAGGTAACACGCCTGCCTTGAGCTCTCGCTCACACTGTAGAGGCTCATGATTTTCCACAGCTAAAGAGGAGCTGACCTGGGAGCCCAGCTGTTCGTGCAACACTGTCATGTCATTGCAAGGATTGACCCCAGAGAGGCCAATACGGGTGACATATGGACAGCTGAGACTTGCTTAGAAGCAAATGGAGCATTAAAATAAATAAAAATCCTCCTCGTGCAGTAACTCCCAGAAAGGATGTAGTCCTAGGGTGTCCTGGGTTCAGCAGTGGCAGTCGGTTTTTCTCCTTTTTGGTGGCTGGTATCAGATATCCCAGTCCCTGCTCCAAAGATGGCACATTCACGCTGGTGCTGTCTCATATTTGAATGGTAATGGGGAAAGGAACAGAAGACTGTTTCAGAGCAGCCCTTCCATCTCTACTAGCTGATTCAATGAGCAGAGGACACGCACTCAGCAGTGCTGCCATGCTCTCCCTTCTTCCTGGCCCTCTCAGTTATACCCAGAGGAAAGACAGCAAGAGCTTAGAGACATCTACAGGTGGAAAACAGTCAGGACTCATAGAATCAGAATGGTTTGGTTTGGAAAGGACCTTAAGATCATCCAGTTCCAATCTCCCTCCCATGGGCAGGGACGCCTCACACTAAACCATATCACCCAACACTCCATCCAGCCTGTCCTTGAACACTGCCAGGGATGGAGCATTCACAACCTCCCTGGACAGCACGTTCCAGTGCCTCACCACCCTAACAGTAAAGAATTTCTTCCTTATATCCAATCTAAACTTCCCCTGTTTAAGTGTTAACCCGTTACTCCTTTTCCTGTCACTACAGTCCCTAAGGAAGAGTCCTTCCCCAGCATCCCTATTGGCCCCCTTCAGATACTGGAAGGCTGCTATGAGGTCCCCACACAGCCTTTTCTTCTCCAGGCTGAACAACCCCAGCTTTCTCAGTCTGTCTTCATATGGAAGATTCTCAAGCCCCTTCATCCTCATGGTCCTCTCCTGGACTTGCTGGTGCTGTCCCTCCAGTTGAGATGCATACAGCTTGGTTTTATCTAACCCATCTACTGAAACTGCACAAGGCTTCCTCCATCCCTGCACCACCCTTGCACTGCCATGAGGAACATGACTATTCCGAGCAGCTCCATCTGCTGTTCCAACGGGTGGGTACACCAACACATTCGAATAACCTATGACATCCCCATGCACAAGAGATCTGCATCCATCTCTGGGTGGTTTGCAGCACGTTTGATTTTACCTCTCATTTCATTTTCACAGGAACATCAGCACTATAACATCCCCCCCAGAATGAAAATGTGGAAAGCCACAAGCAAAATGAGAAGGGTCATTTTGGGAGGCATGTCTGATGAGACCCCAAACAGCGAACAGCAAAGCGAAGTCTCCCTTCTTCACATACATAAGAGGTGCAAACCAGCATTTCCTGGCAGAGTGAGCACTGAAGGTCCCTTGGAAAAACATAAAGGTAATGATTTCTTCCTTTTATTGTCTCCTCACACATCAGCTGCTCTGTTCTCTGGCCTGTCAAGCCTTGCAGTGGCTTTTACCTGCTGTTGCATGTTGCACCCGTGATTTGCACTGGGATGAAAGGCTTTGCACTGCAAGTATAAAGCATTACCTCTGCATAATTCTAATCACACACAAATTGGTCTTATGCATTTGCAGCTACTTGTAGTTTCTAAGTCACCTCTTTTATAATAATAATTTTTTAAGCAATCTTTTGAAAAAGGAAATGAACAAACATAAAACCTGTAAAAGAGGAAAATTAATGTGGGATTTCAGACAAGTTATTTATCTTCCTTTTTGGCTCAGTGTAATACTGAAGGGATAAGCACATAACTAGCTGCTTTAATATTTACTCCTATTATAGGAAAAGTAAACATTGCTGATAAGTCATTGCTTTCCAGGATTAGATTTCATATTTGAGACTGCTTTAAATTAATGCAGAAGCAAACATTATCTTTTCTTCTTGTTCATATATTTCCCTAATGAGTTCCAAGCAAACTGTGCCTAGTTATATTTTATGATTTTAAATAATTAAAACATTTTATGGAGGCAACTAAAATTCTCCCCAGAGTTAGCAGAAAGGTTATCGATTGAACAGATCTGAAGCTACAGGGGAAAAATTATTATTTAGTTTAAAGGCCCATAATTTTATTCCTATTCACCTACTGAAAAACCAAGAGGCTCTGCATTTTTACAGCAACCTTTTGAGTTATGTCAGTGAGCCGAAAGTAGTAACTTCTTGACATCATGAAATTAGATTTTCAGAAAATCATTAATGAAAAGCATTACTGTTGCTGTCACAAGTAAATGCAATCCCTAACTACTGCATACACGCACAACACCACAGTGCTCCGTATCCAGGATAAAGCCTGGCTGTACATTCACAACACCAAATGTATGAACCAGATCTACAAATGCAAAACATCAACAGAAGAAGTCCCATCTCAGGGGAGCACTGATGCACTGGACACCCAGGCTCTATGTGTCTTATCAAATGGCACGGCCCCAGGAGTCCCCAGGATTATGGCCCAGATGTTACTGGCCTGTAGCACAAGCCCCAGCAGAAGAAAGGGAGTTTCTGCCAGCAGGAGAAGAAAAACAAAGGAACCAAACAAACCACAAGAAGCAAAATAGAAACTGACAAATGCATTCTCTAATGGGTACAAAAGAAATCTGCAGAATAGATGCTTGAAAATCTAAATGGAAATAAAACCCAGTAACATCTTGAGATAAAATTGAGCCTTATGTGTAAGGAACTACATGCTTGTCTGTGATGTCACTTGTATCTTTTAATGTGTGTTTTTTTAGGAAGCAAACATTAGAAGCTTACATTTAAAGGTAAGCAAAACCTGCAGCTCCTTGTGCTAGCTTAAACAAAAAAAAAATTATGAAACTTATGCAAATACATATATGTACATATAAAGGTCCAAATTGTTGACTTATAAGCATTCTTGTTTATCCTGTAGGTCCTACCCTTTTCCCTATAACAGCTAAACTCACACAGGCTGTGGCTCATGACACTCAATGCTTACCTCATTTCTTCATAAGGTATGTATTTTTGCATTTGCCTACTACAAGTCAACATTGCTGGTGTCTGCTCCAGGTCAAAACCTGGAAGGCAAGAGGAGCAGTAATACCTGCAACCAGAGAAGTGGGAAGTTTCATCAGATGGTGGTGCACACCTTTCAGTCCAGGCAGAACCGCGAGGGCTACGTGAGGACATGGATGAGGCAGAGAGAGCTCCACAATGCTCTGTCTCATGTCAGCCTCCACCTCTGACAAGGTCCAGCCCCACTGTCAGAAGTAAGAAAGCATCCATTGGCTTCCAACCAACGTCTCCTCAGCCTCCTGGGCACATCAACAGGGTATTGGTATGCCACTTCTGCAGTGTCACCTTCAATGTCCTCTAGCCTTTAAATGTCAGCTGCTATAAAATGCTCTCCCAAGACACTTAATCCATCTTTTCAATGTAGAATAATTACTGGAGTCACTCTGAAACAGAAAGCCACAGTTAACTGTGCAACTACTGTGACATCATATGAGATGATGTCACTACTGTGACAACAAAAAGATTAATACAAGCTAAAATAAATTGCAGGGCCCTCCTTGGTTTCCTTTGAACAGCAGAGCTAGATCATATTCCAGTGAGCCTCAAAGTCATCCCCACTGCCGAGGAGCATTAATTCACCAACCAAGTGCAATCGCAAAACAATACTCACTGGGTCGAACTCTTGACAAAGTGGTTCCAGTACAAGAAACCACAGTTTCTCCACAGATGTATAGAGCCACCTTACATAGCACCTCCGGGTCTTCCCACAGATGTTGCAGATTTTAGGCACAGTCATTTCCTGGGAACTATTCCTACCAATAGGCAGCAATCCCGCTCCTTAGGTCAGAAGGATCACCACAAAGGAGCCAGTAAGGTGTCCTGCTGAGAGCTTGGGCCACAACACATTAGCTGAGCAACCTTGCCCCCCATCAAGGACTGCTGCGTGGGGTCAGACCTATCCTTACAATCTGAGGCTGATCCAAGCTACCAGTGAAGATTACCTTGAAGAGAGAAAAGCACAGACACATTTAATCAACACCCAGAGAACTGAGGCCCCAAAATTCCTTCTAGTGTTACAGAAAGCATCCCAGGTACCACAAAGCCCATTACACTCCCCTCTCTCATGCATCTTTGGTTACTTTGATGGGTGCTACTAACTTTTGCTTTCCTGATTTTCAACATAACAACTCATATACCAAGTATGTGAGTGATACCCCTTAGCTAAAGCTTAACTTTAAGTGTATATTTAAACTACCAGACATTGATCATGGTAAATTCCTAACAAAAAGTTCAGGCTTGCAGTTGGTTCTGCCTGTTGAATTCGGGAACCATTTATGGTCACCTCCACGAACTGCATTATAGACACATGATTAAAGCTGCAAAGCTGAGCATGCAGGTTATGAAAGATTAAATTCATTTGTGGGACCTTGAGACAGCTGTTTAGACAGCCCTGAGAGAGAGAAACTTTGAAGCAGAAACTGTGTTAGTTGGGTTGCACTGCCTGGGCAGGGAGACCTACCAGGACACCAACATATACATGTGCTCATGGACTTGCCTTGTGATGGGCATGATAAAGTTAAACCAAGTAAGCTTCAGACTGTACGAGTGTGCTGCAAACAATTTCAAGGGCATGCTGATGTACCGTAAACACAGAGAGAACCTTTGCTACAAAGCGTTGGGTCTTACCTGGAGGCTCACCAGTCTTGTACCAGGACTGAATGCTGCTCCAGATTTCCTAAGGAACTTCAAAAATGTAAAGTATAATAAAGTATCCCCTCAAACATGGTGGAGCATCAGCCTTCTGTTACAGAGCCTGCAATACAAGCCTACACCCACACTAAATAACAGTACCCTGAGGAGGTATTTGTGAGTTGCTGCTTATTAAAAAACATTTAATAAAACATTGATTCCTGAGGCACAGAATTTGCTCACTCACCTGATGCCATTTCTGCCAACAGAGACTGCAGCTGGAAAGCTACTACCTCACTTGCCACAGTGGGGATGTCTGTCAGAGCTGGTTCCATTCAGCCCAACTGGTGAACCTCCCAAGCACAACAATGAGCAGCCTGCATGCTTACTGCAGCAAATACAACTACACCCTTCTTCCCTGTGGGCAGGCTTTTCTCCAGGTCAAAGGACATATATCAAGCATCACCAACAAGGGAAGACAGAAACACTCCCTGCTCTGCTCCCCAAAGCACATGGTGCTAATCAAAGAAGTGAAAATGATAACAGGTGATTCCCACAACCAGTTGTTAACCACCCAATCCACTCAACATAGCAAGGAAAAAAATCCCTAGAACTGTAAAACTGGGCTGGGCCCAGCCCCTTGCTGGGGCACTTCATAGTGCATGCACTCCTCCCACCCCCAGCACCTGAGGGGCTCAATGCACGTGGCAAAGAGGTGATTGCTTGTCTGCTTGGTCAGAGACATGAGACCCCAATAGACCAACAAGAATCATAGAACAGGGTTGGAAAGGACCTTAAGATCATCCAGTTCCAACCCCCCTGCCATAAGCAGGGACACCTCACACTAAACCATG
>JBCJKH010047242.1:16770-41529 GCA_039877255.1 Loriculus beryllinus
ATTATGCACAGGGCAAAGAGATTGTATTCCCATACAGTTCCTGCATACAATAAATCTAATACTTGGATAATGCGTGCACTGACTGCTTTAAACAAACATTAGGTTTTATTACTCTCCCTGTAATCACAGTGGTTGATACTAATTAAAGGCTGCACCTTTTCATCCAGTAAGTCCAGAGAAACCAGTATATGAGGGTCAAATTTCAACCCAGTTCAATTTTTGACCCTGAAGTTAGTGTTGGCATGTATAGCAGTGTTTATTAATAAAACAATAGTCCAATGGTAAACAAGTTTAATACCAGGCATGAATGTTTGATATTCTGTCTTAAATGAAAAAATATGAATTTTATAATGAATACTTAAGTAGGACTGTGATCTGAATGCAAGGACCAGAGCCCCTACCACTGTGCAGACAAACCAGAATGAAATGAATTACTGTCATGCAGGGGGTGATATTAATGGTGTCCAGCTTTATAAATGAATCCAATTTTAAGCCACTTTAGTTGCTATCATACTGAGAGAGATTGCAACATGCTTAACATATCATTTCTATACTGGCTGAAAATAATTTTAGTTTGCAGATGTTTTCCTGCATTAGATATTTCTAATCAGCTGCTGTTACAGCCAGACATCAGTAGAAATAAGTGAAATTATCATCTTTGCTTTAAAAAAAAAAGAAAAAAAAAGACAAAAAATATGTGCAACTAAAACCAGAGCTGTAATCCTGATTATTTTTTTAAATCTTAACTGGTATACCTATTTAATTGCAACAAAATGTAAATATTACAAAGTAAAATTTCACAAGCATCCTTCAGTTCAGTGTTAACTCTCATTACAAATTTTAGAAATTATTTAATAGCTCTATTAGATCAGTTAGATCTTTAATTGTGGAGAAGGACAAATCATATCTGACTAACCTGATTTTCTTTTACAGTGAAGTAAATGACTGTGTGGTTAAGTGGCGAACAGTGGGTGTTGCATGTCCTTCAACATTGCTTCCAAACATCCCTGAGACCAAATTGGTGAGATACAGACTGAATAAGTGGTTAAGAAGGTGGGTGGACAATTAGCTGGACTGTCAGGCTCAAAGCCTAGGGATCAGCACTATGAAGTCTAAAGCGTAGCTGCTTGTTACTGACAATTCTCAGAGGCTGATACGGTGGCTAATACTATTCAGTGCCTTATCACAGAATCATAGAATTGGTTCTATCATAGAATCAGAGAATAAGGTTGGAAAGGACCTTAAGATCATCTAGTTCCAATCCCCCTGCCATGGGCAAGGACACCTCACACTAAACCATGCCACCCAAGGCTCTGTCCAACCTGGCCTTGAACACTGCCAGGGATGGAGCATTCACAACCTCCATAGGCAACCCATTCCAGTGCCTCAGCACCCTAACAGTAAAGAATTTCTTCCTTATACCCAATCTAAACTTCCCCTGTTTAAGTTTTAACCCGTTACCTCTTGTCCTATCGCTACAATCCCTAATGAAGAGTCTTTCCCAAGCATCCCTATAGGCCCCCTTTCAGATACTGCAAGGCTGCTCTGAGATCTCCACACAGCCTTCTTTTCTCCAGGCTGAACAGCCCCAGCTTTCTCAGCCTGTCTTCATATGGGGGATGCTCCAGTCCCCTGATCATCCTCATGGCCCTTATACTGACCTGAGGATCTCAAACTTCTTGAAGAGGGGAGCAGGACACAGTAAGGCACTCTTCAGAAGCAGGCAGTGGGGAGCCCAGGGCAGAAGTGTCAGCCACGTGGCTCATTGCCTGGCACCATGGACGCATTAGTGTTCTGGTTTCGTCTGGGAAAGGCAAAACCTTGTCTGTCTGCGAACAAAAGTTGTCTCCACTCCCCACCTTTCACTGAAATATCCTGTACAACAGTTGTTAATAGCCCTTCCGTGTGAAGGGGAGGGTGGTACAGCTGCTACTTACAGCAGTGCTGGCCACCCTGCCACTGCTTCTCATGGGAGGCCAGTGCTTCACAGCACTAGTAGCTCAAGCAAGCAACAGAGTACCTGTGCTTCACCAGAGTATCCCCACAGGACAGGCCTCGGGCAGACTTGCTGGGCTCTCATCCCTGTCCTCATGCTCCACTTGCTTGACTGGGACTCAAAATAATTGCAAACATGGGGGGGAAGAGTCTGTGAATGACCTAGACTGCAGCAATGGAAGACACCTGGGCTACAGCCATATACCAAACAGTGCTGGCATGCCACGTGACCACCACACAGTCGGTCCAGCCTCACCACAGTGCCTGATGCCACCAAACATGGGAGGACCACAAGTGAGGCAACATTTTTCATCCTTCCCCTTTGTCTTCTGTTTTTCCGCAGTTGGTATGCCCTGTCGTCTTGTCAGCAAGTGCTTTGCAAAGCTGAGGGTGGCCAGAACATCTCTTTAAAAATCCAAGTATCTCAAAGCATTTGGAGATTTCCATACAGGCATTGCCAAGCCAGGAGCATTGCAGCAGTCGAGAAGATAACCTGCTGTATTAATTAATTTTGTTTAGAGTCTCTATTGGCAGCCAAATGTAGAGAACAGGACCAACTGCTCCTTCAGATGTCGTCAGGCGCTGCCTGGCTCTCTCAGACACACGTCAGGGGGCACCCAAATTCCAGCATACACAGTGGTTTATCTTCTCGAGTTCTATTGCTACAGCTCAGCACCGTCCTTTGAATTAGCCTTGCCGCAGTTATTTCCCCGCTGGTTTCTCCCTGCCGCTGAGTTAAGCTGAGGTATCCAAGGAAGACCCGCGTTAGTTACGGGGGGCTCCCTGGAGACGGGTGAGGGTACCCCAGCGGCCACCAGGCGGCGCCGTTGTTCCGCAGGCTGCCGGGAAGCCCGGCGCTGCCGTTCGATACTTCCCCCCCCCCCCTTGCTGTCTGGCCTATGAGCCGGTTCGGTGCGGCGGAGCCCGGCACTGCAGCCGCTGCCGGGGCAGTTACGGACGCGGGCACTAGGAGCGGTAAGTTACAGGAATGCTCTTTGAGCAGCTGCAAGGGCAAACAGAGCGGTCACATCTACGAGAGAAAAACACACCCCCACCTTGTGAGAGCCAAGCCCTAAACACAGCTTAGCAAAACTCACGATTTCTTACATAAGAAGTTACGAGCGTGAAGTGAAGGCTCAGTTAAGGAGTGTTCATAATCCACACACCGCAGGTCAAGCTAACATCCAAGGACAAAGCTCTCTGGTTCCTCACTAGCTGCCTCCTCCCTCAGCCACTCCACCTGTGCTAGGCACAGCTGCAGGCTGAGCACTTGCAGGTGACTCACGCTAACACACCCAAACCAGCCCTATAAAGAACACCAAGATTAGCCAGGCTTGTGTAATAGCCATTTAGCATTTAACAGTCACAGCATGGCCTGGGTTGTAAGGGACATGCAAGATCATCTAGTTCCAACCTCACTGTCAGGGGCAGGAACAGCTCACACCAGACTAGCCTGGCCTTAGGAACTCATAGGAGCACAGGCAAAGTAAACAAAAATGGTACTGAGTTGTTAACAATGCAAAATCATTAAACAAAATCAATTAGCATTAGGATCTTCCCCCACGGACAAAAAACATCCCATGAGAACACCCACAAAGCCTTGAAACATTTCTGATGTGTGCTCTTGTTAACCAACATAAAGCATACTGCAGGTATTACCATCGTGTTGGCCTCAGCAGAAAATTCTCATGCAAAAACATGGGCTGCAATAAAGGTCAAATACACGGAGCTGAAGCATTCTGACTGCTTGCTATCTTTAAAGGCCTGTCAGCACTCTTTCCACCACCAGTAGGTAAATACGAGTGTAGACTTGAACCAAATCTGTGCACAACACCCCGCATCTAATGGCATTTTTGATTTTCAACTGCATTTTTCAGAAATTGCTGCACAAAAAGACAGCCTCTTTTATATGAGCATCAGTATCTAACGCACAGCTACATCAGAAGATGCCATATGTTATGCTCACAAAAATTAATCCAGTAGTTTATTACTTTTCCATTTGACCCAGAAGCATGTGGAAAAATGAATACAATGGACAGCTAAAAGGCAGCCCTGGGAACAATCATGAGAAGGAAAACGTAACTAAAATACAATGAATACACACTACAATGATTGATATAATCAGTGTTTTTATTTCTGTTCCAGATCAGGAAAAGAAATATTCCACTGCAAAGGGAGGCTGACAAACACAAAACTGATTGCAACAAATGGGGCCCCACAAAACAACCACACCAGCTTTTTTGGGGCGTTTTCCTCTCTGCCAGTTCACAGGAAGGATCCGTACCTGCCATTAAGACACTACTGCCGCAGGCATGACCCAGCGTTTGTCATCATTAGTGGCTTACCTTGTGCAGAATTACTTTAACCTGTGCTGACTGGTACGATAAGGAAACAAGGACCTTTGACATAATACAGGCTGAATCATTCGTGCATGGGCTGCCATGGGCTGCCTTCGGCTGCCTTCTGTTTGCTAGGTTCTACTTCCCATAGAAGCACGGTCACTGTAGTTTAAATGCATCATTGTGCCCAGGAAACGGACTATTGCCATAACAAGCCTAACGCCGGAACAGGACATTAGAGGGCAGTAAGCACACTCTTATTAACACCTAGCTTTATCCCAGCGATAAAGAACTTTGCCATGGCACTGAGGGGTGAAGTTTCCATGCCCATTCCAAAATAGTTCCAAACAAATTTCCTGGTTTTTAAAAAACAGCATGCAAGAGGCAGATTTAAGAATATACCACACCAAGCTGAACCATGTGAAGAGTGCAAGGTTAACTGAAACAACCTGGAGAATTCCTGCATCACATTGAGAACCTAAGTGCTCAAGTCCAGGGCACCATGATCTCATGGGAAAGGATTTTTATTTGTGAAAGCGTGATTAATTCTCCTTGTGATGCGCACACAGACAGCACCTACTCCAGCTGCACCAGGCAGGAATGCAATGCTGCAGTTCACACAAACAAGATGCACAGCCATGCTCAGGTCATTGGTCAACTCAAGTGTTTTTGTTGTATTCAGAATGACACTTGACAAAACGCTGGCTAGCACTTAAAATTATTAAGGCTTTTTACATGTTCTAACAAAATGGACCTATTTAAACTACTGACACTCCTTGCCACAAAACTCCAATTATACCATGGCTTCTCTAACACACTTGAAAGTTTGAAGGCCATTTGTATAAGCCTCATTTGAGAGATGTCAAGAGATAGCCATGGATTTTCTTTTCCATGCTCAAAGTAATGATTTATGACAATATTTTAGGAAAACTCGCATTTCCACAGTTGTCTTAACTACTGCAGAGCCCTTTTATTTCTCCAGTTGTCTATCAGCATTATAACAGATTAATTAAGGTTTAAAGGGTGAGGACTAGTAAAGTGATGCACATAAGAACAGAGTAAAATGAATAGGTTAAAGCTTTCTATTACAAATACATGAAGAGCTGAAGAAGCCTGGACACACTGTGAAGCAGCAAAAACAATTATACTAAAAACAGAACCCACACTAAAAGTCAAATGTTTGGCTGCACAGTCACTAGCTTTAAGAAGTCTGGTACAAACTAAAAGTACAGTTCACAAATGAGGTCTAGTACAAACTAAAAGTACAGTTCACAAATGTTACCATGCAGTAAGAGTGCAATGAATTGCACCTTCCATTACTCTTCCATCACCAAGTGGTAGAAGTGCTCCTCAAAGGCATTTAGTGACAGCAGAAAAGGAACTCCCAAGCACAAACGCTGTCAAACCTTATGTCACAGTCACATTATAGAACTAGTCAGACTAGCAAGCCTGCCCAAGAGCCCAAGCTGGAAGCTTAAGCTCCACTGTTATCTTCTGCAAAGGTGGCTCAGCTTTTCCACAGCTAAAGCCTAAACAGACAGCTTACAACAGAGTACTTAATTCAAGAATTTGAGGACAACACTGCAGTACGACTCAAGACCTTGAGCAAATCACCAGGACTTCTAATGAGGGTGAAGTCTAATCCAGCATGAACTGAACACAGCTTGCAAACTGGAGATAAAG
This sequence comes from Loriculus beryllinus, assembly GCA_039877255.1. NCBI lineage: Eukaryota > Metazoa > Chordata > Aves > Psittaciformes > Psittacidae > Loriculus > Loriculus beryllinus. The sequence continues at coordinate 22,788 of JBCJKH010047242.1, forward strand.
CTTCCTGATCATAAACTAGCCACCTGCCCTACAAAGGAAGATGCTGTGAACTGCAGACTGCAAGACTAAGCATCTTCCCAGTTATAACAGACTGTAAGAATTAGGCTTCAGGCACTCCCCTGAACTCAATAAAGCCCCATTCTTACATGTATATTCCATATTGAAAGCATTCACAGCTAGTTACATTTGACCTTAAAAGACATTATGTCCACAGACCAACTATCCCACCTACTTCTATGCTTTCTTAATCCTTCCTGGAAAAAGATGAGTTTTACCATTATCAGGCATGTCTCTCACCTTAAAATGGTTATCTGCCAAGATGTAGTTGTCAACGGGAAAGCAAAATCGGATGCATTTTCTGCCATCTCCATTTAAAATGAAGCCTTTATTTCAGTCATTTTAAGCAGAAACCTCTCACAGCAGTTGGCATAAGTAGGCTGTAATACCATTACACTGTTACATTCAGTTGCAGAGATACGTCTCACTTCATACAAATATAAGCAAAAGGTGTGTTTGTGGTGAGGTTTTTCACCCCTTGGGCAACAGCATCAAGGAGCAGTTCTTAAAATATCTCAGTGTGCCAAGTGTATCACTTTGCACTCTTTGCATCAAGAAGCCAACTAGTGCTACAGTAAATCTTGCCCGTGGAACACAGGGGGAATTAAACCGTTGTCATGACAAATCTTACCTACAGAAAAACAGATTCAACTTGCTTGAGGAATCCAAATGTTCGATGAGAACCATCTATAGTAAGTGTTGTCATGGGTGTGGGTCCTTAATTGCACAAAGGTACAGAGTACTACTTCTTGGATTATTTTAAATTAAAAGTTAAAACTTAACTCAGCACTACCCTTATATCTTAACTTTTAAAATATCTGAGGCACAAGTATGTGTGTGTACTCATTTTATTCATAATTTGCCCTGGGATTCCAAACGCATTTCTTCTTCAGGTGATTAAACAAAATAGTTGACCTCATTTCAAAACATCTGCTGATCCATTTTTCATTCAATGGCAATATCAAATGTTAAAAGGAACATAAAAACAAACATGCACACAACTGTACTGTTTTCATAAATGTCTATTTCATTATTTGTGGGTAGCGCATTAAACAGTTAAATACATTTAAATAATGTTTAAGTGACTGCACTAATGCAGAATTTTAACTAGACGGGTAACCAATTTAACTAGAAACCAGCTAACAAGTAACTGTCTAAATACTTCAAATACAGCTCTTGTTCTAGGTCATCGTTCTTGGGGGGGTGTGGAAATAAAGAAAAGCCTGCTGGTCACATTGGAAATACATTTTAAGGCCAAATTCTTCTGATATCCCTTCTCTGCAGCAGTTTCTTCACCTTTTTAAGCCTCCAGTTCCAGGCCAAGACCAAGTTTATGGCCACCAGCATTGATGCTCTTTCCATCTATCAGGGCAGACAGTGTAAGTTTCACACCTGTAAGATTTTTAAAGAGCATGTTTTCAACATATAATCAGAGCAGCTTCTATGCAACTCAACCTCCATCACTGCAAGTCCCAGTTGTAGATATTTTCCTATTCCACTACTTTTCTCAATAGATTTCTATAGAAATTTACCCATTAAACCTATTTAAAGCTATTCATGTGAATCAAGCTGTATGTTTTTTGTAGATGTGATAAAGCAGACATACAGCCTCTAATTGATAAGTACAAGACCTCTACTCCACATCAAGGTGTGCAAAGGAGAAAAATCATGCATAGAAAGACATTTGCACCAAGGAAGGGATGGAATGAAACTAGAGTTTTTATTGGTTTTCAAATAAGGAGTTAACCAATAGTAATATGGCATTAGCAGGTGTTTCCATATTTAATCAGAACAAGTTAAGTTCTGGAGGGTTTACTAAATACAAAAAGCAGAAAGTATCATCTTTAGCAATTAATGATTATTTCAAGACCTGCTATCATTCAATATACTATGTTGCAGAAACACCACCAGATACAACAGAATTTGTCTTGCTTAGCTAAAGGTCTGACATGCAAGATAAGCTACTATAACACATTTACTTTGCCTTCAAGACAAAGTTATTCTTAAGAGGGAAACAGCTGCATATGAATGGGTGGATCCCAAAGATTTTCTTTGTGATGAATAAAAGTTAAGTATGTGACATAATTCATAGAATGACCCTTACCTGGCCTCAGAGTCTGGGTGTAACCCACTCCAACTAGACTAGAGTTGTTCACTTTTGCCTGAAAAAAATAAAAATAAAAACCCAAAAACATACACAACAAAGCAACTGAAATGCTGTAACTGATTAGTTTATCATCATTCAGAAGCTGGAATAACTATGGCAATACTGTCATTATCAACTTAATCACATTTTACTTGCTTTTTCAATGTCTATATGCTTACTGGATTCTCTCCTCCCAGCTATGCCCTTGCCCCTCAGCTTACAGGTGAAGTAACATATTTAAGAGCAGATAGAACATAAGGGTTGGGAGAACTGTTACCGGAACGTAGTTTGGCAGGAGAACATTCCCACTCCCCGCTTTTCAGAAGACCATAGCAATTTACCACCATAGTGTCCCAAAACAAGCCACTTCAGAAGAATTGTCCACCTTTGTATTATTACAAAAGAACTGGCATTTTGCAGGTCCAATCAGTCAAGCAGCAAACATTTCATAGTATCATTATAAACAATATGTGCAAAATTATTTATATCACTTTGCATAATTTCCTCTACAGAATGACCCCAACAATCCAGGTTCAATTCTAACTTTGTAACATACAGAAAACTCTGTATATCACCTTTTTAACAAGTATCACCAGAGTTCCTGCACAGAACATGACAGAGCTCCCCCAAAACTGGTTTTAAAAGAACTACGTGAAGTTCCAGAACTAGATATGAAGGGTTTGGGGGTTTTTTTTCCCCCAATGTTTTTAAAATACATTAAGTTCTCTAGAATAGCACATTTAACAGATTCTAAAAAACTCTGCTGTATGCGTCAATACAGACTATAAATACATTAAACCTTTATTTAAATAAAATCTAAATTATATTTAAATTTATTGTATTGCATTACATTTTATTATAACTGTCTGAAGTGCAAAATTCCTATGCAGCTTCCTGACCTCTGACCTCCTTTTATACTAACACACAGATCTGCAGAAACTGAAAGGGCACAGTGTTTAATGTAAAATTTTTGGTTAGATCAATACTTACAGAGATAGAAGCACTGGAATCCAACTTGTATTTAGCTGCAATGCCAAAGCGAGTGCTGTTGCTACCTGCTGTCCAAGCCAGGTTTACAGCAGTTTCAAGACTGTCACTCACTTTCTGGTAAATTGACCCACCAAATTCTGAACCATCATTGCTGCCAAATTAAGCAAAAAGTTAGTTTCTCATATTTACGTAACTCCAACTTTTTTTAACTACTTGAAATTTTTATTTACATGTGAATTCTGAAAATCCCAGTTGTTGCACATTTTTCAACAAGTGAAGAGGAGACAAACAAAAGCTTAAGTGCAAAATTAAACTGCAGTAATTCATGGAAGAAAAAGGTATTTCAGAGTGCTACAGCTAATTCTCACACTAATGCTAAGTGCCTGAATGCAATTTCAGATCACATTATTAAAAAACTAACAGATAAATGTTAATAGTTAAGAAACAGACATTCTGAACTCCATTGTCACTGAATACATATGAAATTCCTAAAGAATAAGATGACCTTTTAAAAAAGATCTGTTATATTTGACATTAGTAAACTGAAATTGAATTCTTAGTCCACACTAAAGTGTTCTGCAGCTTCCTCCCACACTCAGCTTCCAAGAGCCCAGAGACACACAATGCCCATCCTCCCCCTCCAAAAGGACAAACTTCTACCTCAAAAATCATGCCACTTCCCAACTAAACACACTAGAAACGTGCCAATTCTTACTGACTTGGATTGAAAACATGTTCTTCAGTAGGTTTTGATCACCTTGCTCTGAAGAATATTAAAGATCTAAATGTGGCAAGTCTGAAGAAAGTTTATAAACAAGATGTCTTATTTTTTTTAATTACACTGCTTAATGCACTTTTCATCCCAGACATATAAGATGAACCTACTTGAAAAGTCCAAAAACCAAGTTCTCATCCTTCTCCAGGAACTACTACTGGCCTACTTACATGGTGCAACACTAATTACTACCTCTAACAAAGATACTGCCCTTAGTCAGATATACTTCAATGTAATGGGAAAGCTAGAAAAAGCACTATGATCAGCTCTGCATAACTGAACTATTACACTTCCAATTCGGATGTACTTCAGTATTTGGTAAGCTGAACATCATGCTGTAAGTTTTAACAATGGGCCATTACTTAACTGATTTGAAAGATACAAAGTAACCAGTTTACCATTTATTTAGTTTCTTATTAAAAAATGAACTCCACCTAATGGCCCTGCAAGCATCTCTTTGTATTTCAAACATTTAACTACAGGGAAAAGTAAAGAAAGCCTGCTTCTGTAAATCTGGACACAACTGTCAGTACTTACACATTAGTATGCAGTTGGAAGTCTCCAGTCTTGTAACCCACAGAGAAGTTATTTCTTGTCAATTTTGATTTGGCACTATCAAAAGTCATCTGATAACCAGCAAGCCAGCCTTCATAACCGAAGACAGCTGAACCATGGATTGCAGGTCCAGCAAAATCAAAGTCAACATCACAACCTAGGTTTAGGCATTCACGTTTAAAAGCTGACTTAATTTTACCACTTTTCTTTCTGAAACAGAGAAACAATTATCTTAAGACAAGGTATGATCTTTCTTAACAAACTGCCAAATTTGAGCCATATGACTCTACACGACATATATACATCCACATTCATCTTCTAGACTGAGCCAAAGCACAGCTAAGCCATCAAGAAAGCACAAGGCTACTGCGAACAAGCATTTTGTATGGATGTAGAGGCATTTTCATACCTCCTGCAATCTTACAAATATTTGTATCACAGAAAATAAACAAAGTGCGCTATTGTGAAATGTCCTGTACTAACTCTAGAATAAGATGTGATGCTCAAGAGTAGAAGCCTTTAGCATTGGGATTTGCTAATTTGGATCAACAGCAAACCATACAAATATTTCTCTCATTACAATAGACCAGATGAACACTGACAGACTATGGGTGTTGTTACTGCCCTAAATAAGGTTAAATGGTTAAACAATTCTTACCCTGTATTTGGTGAAAAAGTTGTATCAAATGTCAACTTCAAGCCTTTGGCAATCTAATTGAAGGGGGAGAAGACAGAGCTATAAATTTAGTTCTGCTAGTTACAAAAACCAAATAAATACTCTCCTAATCTATTACCTGATCTTCAATTGCAATTTCTGTTCCCAGAGTGTTATCTGTGTTCCATTTTTCTGTGAAAGTCAGCCCATACTCAGCCCACTTGTATTTGGTCTCCAAGCTCCCATTCACTTTTCCAGTGTCTGTGTTTGATGAACCAGACGTTGTGAATTCCTAAAAAGGACAGTGTTCATGTTATACAGAAGATTAATGTGATCCTGAAAGCATTACACAGTGCCAAAAGGGAAAAGCCTTTCCTTCAGAAATACCAAGATACTACAAGTTTAACAACATTAGGCAACTTGAGGAGGGAGAAGGGGGAACACGGATAAGAACTCGACAATTCGTGTCACATGAAGTCCCGTCCCCACTTCCCATCACACTGCAGTTTCTGCTGCTATTACAATATGTACAGAATTGCAACATAACTCAGAAGCAAGACAGGAGTTACCCTAAGTATTCTGCTTGAAAGCAGAAACAAATTCTTGATATATAAGGTTGATACTCCTAAGGAGCAAGTTAAACATCAAACCAAGAGCCAGAAACACTGTAAGGCACATAATGCAACTCCAGTAAAACTCTTTGAAGGTCACATATGTATTTCCATTATTCCAATCAACCATCTTCAAAGATATATTATGTACAACTGTACAATGTCATAGAATGCCATCGTTTTTCAAATTGGGGTTGTGGGTCTGGTTGTTGGGGATTTCTGTTGCTTTATAAGACTTCTCAGTCTAACTGACGCACCAGTCATTTCACACAAGCCATAGGCACATGTGTTTTTACTGGCAGCTATCAAATTCCTATTCCCCTGACACTCTGGTTTAATGACACACAGGAAGAACATTCATATTTGAATTATGAGGTAAGTATTCAGTCTTACTTGAAATTCTTGAAAGTAGATAAAAGTTAGCAATATCACTCTCATCTCCCTGTTAAACTAAGTAGTTTGCAATGCCTCTAGTAAATTCTCACAAAGAACAAGTAATCTATTCAGAAACTAAAGGAAATAACTAGCAAAAGTGCAATCTGTTTCGCAAATGCGTGTTAAAGAGCAATTTCCACTGAAATATTATTGCCCTTATGATTTAAGAATTTTTTCAACTTCTTAAAACACATATATCAGAATTTTATCTACGACTTCCTCCAGGCACAGTATTATTTTCAACTCCTCACACTCACCTCCCCCAGAAGGAAATATGGGTTTGAAGTTATGACTCCTTAAGCATTCATATTCTCACAGCCCAAGACATACTGCACCTTGCAAGCAGGGACGAGATTGCTCTTTAATAGTGGCTGATCAAATTTAATCATGGCCAAGACACTTACTTCTATCATGTTAGTGAACCTCTAAACCATCCACACAGTTGCATAATTCTGGTAAGGTCTATTACTTGGCAAGTGATAGGGACTACAAAACTTCAAGTCCTAATATCTTCAGCTTTAATTTCTTGTCTTGTGCTACTTCTACTGCACAGGTATATGTTACTGCAACCTCTGCAGTAATAGCTTCAGGAACAGCTAATTATTACATTATCTCTTACCTCTGCTTTAAAACATTTGCAGTATATACATGCCAGCAATTACTCCTATGGCTTATAACTGATATGGAAGTTATAAAGGCTTAGATTTTTCAGAGGTTTATCAGTATTACTGGTAGTCCTCAAAAGAAATAAGGTAAAATAAGAACAATTACATCTATAACAGAGGTCTTGCAGACTGTTTCAGCTGGGATACAGACTTCTGGAAAAAAACCCCAACACACCACATAGCCCACACACCTTGTTTTTAACAGCTACACTGGTAAAGCTTCCAGATACATAAACTCCCCCAAAAATCAACCTTTACATCTTTCAAGGCCTGTTCTAGAAAAAGTTACAGGAATCACTGCTTGGATGACCAAGACACCTTGTATGACCATTACCACAAAACTAACATCTTTGAAGAGGAGCGAAAGATTCAACATGCTAATTCTCTGCCAACTACTTCACACAAGCATGAAGATGCCAGGAATTTCCTAACATAAATAGTATTATAACATACTTCAGAAACATATTTTGTGTACTACCATTGATATATTAACGCAGTTCATATATTTGTCAGCTATTTGTTTACCTTCAGACATAAAGGACAAATAATAAATCTTTTTATTTATGAAGATTACTAAACAGTGCGACACCCTTGTTACATTCAGAACATAGTCAGATCTTTAGGGGCTTCTGAAATGATTTTACATCAACATTTATTTATAATTTATGTATAATTTACATAACCTATAAACTACTAACAGCATCTGGAAGGTATCCTTTCTAACTGAATACCAGAACATATTAAAAAACCAAACAGAATTATTAAGAGGTATTTAAACTCACCACTCCACTTGCAGATTTTGTTTTCACATCCAGTTTCACCAACCCAAAACCTTAACAAACAGAAGTCAAAGTTACACCAAAAGGCTTTAAGACCACGCACATTTTCCAAGAACCTTGTTTCCAAGCAGTCTTAGCAGTGTGACTCCTATGACACATATATATATATAAAACCAACCACAGACTGACTTCAATAACACTCTTAAGTTTTAGATGCCACAGTGGGTAGAGAAGGCTACTCTTGAACAAGCCAGGAGTTCTGTTCTGCTATCATCACATAAAGCAGATAGTCACCTCTCAATCATACACTGCACATTTAACTACCAGTGACTTCCAAAAGTAAATTTAGTGACAGACAAATGCATTCTTTGCTGCTTCTGGGATGGCATCGGCTTTGTAGTCAATGCCATCGGAAGAGCTACCCCAATACATAAAATTCCCACTGAGAATAAATATCTCAAAATAAAAAAAACTGCAAAAGTAAAGTCACTGGGAAATACACAGCCATTGAAACTGTAATATAAGTATGCCTTATGGGAATATCAACTCATATTGTTACCCTTAGAGTTGAGTGAGAGTCCTGGTGAGAAAGCCCCCATATGCATTCCCAAAGACCAGAAAGAAAAAGCACTGTAACAAAGCAGTATTTATTTATGCAACCACCTGGTATTAAAACATTTTTTTTTATAATGTTGAAGGATTCTTAATCCCAATAGCTATTCCTCTTCCTATTCCAAAAAAAAAGGCTAGCGTTGCAATGGTGTGTACCCCTTTCTGTAGCAACAAATGTTGTGGCTCAGACAGACTGGTAAACAAAGTGTACTCCTAAGTTTAATTACACTTGACACTTACATTCTTGCAGGCCTGTATACCTCTGACATTTATGTAGCTAATGCAGTAATATTTAACAGACTTCACATCAGAGCAGCCCACAAGAAACCACCAATGATTTGTTAGTTGACCATAATGATACTAAGAACACCACTGCTTCCCCCCCGAATGTATAGGTTTAAAAAGGCAATTCATTGCTGCACCACAAACACCATGTTTTATAAAAGGTACTATTCTTACCATATCCTTTATTGAAGATATCTCTGGCAGATTTGCCAAGGTCTACATATGATGGAGGAATCGCCATTGGAGCTGAAAGGTAATGGGCTAATTAGTAGTGAACATTTTATCACTGTGCACACACAAAAAATGCTACCATAACTCTTTGAAGATACTCTTTAAGGCAGATTCATATATAAGAAGGCATCTAACAGACAGACGGCTCAAACAATTACAGTATTCTCTAAAACGTATAGATTTTCACAGTGATGGTCACTGTGAACAGTGTTTTTCTTAGCTTAAGTAATTTGCTTGGAGAGAAGAGGCATTACAAGATCATCCAATTCTTAAGTTTTCAAGTAGATTTCTCCATACATCTTTAATTATCAGAAATCAACTAACAGCTCATATTTCCAGAGTCGGAAGCGATCATCAAAAACCAGGAAGCTTGCAAACTGTCCTTGTGCCACACAGTCAAATTCGACAGATGCTTACGAAAATTAGCCGTAGGGACCTACAAGGGTTTATTTTCAAAAGGTAACAAGAGTGCATATCTGTTCTGCAACACCATTTGCCTTGTATTTTAAATAGCAGACATGCAAATTACAAGGGAACATCTACTGCCATTAACTAGCAATCAGTCTCTTGAAGTTTCCTCCCTCCCTAGAGTATACAGCAGCTGAAATCTGGGGGGTTGTCTTGTTAGCTTAAAAGAAGTAAGTAGTAGGAGTGCTGGCTCAGTGAGAAAAGCACTCTTTAGAAGTCCCCTTCTAAGACAGGAAGCCTCTGGCAATCCGGCTGTTAAAGAAGCTGTCATTCAAGACCAGCTATGACCCAGTCTGCCTGGCTCAATGGACAGATAGCAGCCTTTATGGGCCTTTATGGGCCTTTATGGCTGTCCTCCCTGTGAAGATACACTCTATCTGTACCTTCCTTTGGTTAACTGTTACCCAAAGATTTCAATAGCAAAAGGCCACTGTTACAGTACAAAGGCACAGAAAACTTCACATTTTTAAGAATTAGTAACTTCCCCCATGCCATGTAGAGAGGGTGCAGGGGTGACACATGGAAAGGAAACTAAATAGATAAGAGCCATAAAAAGGCTAAATGCACACACACACAAAAAAAATCATCTCTTATCCTTTTAAACTGATTGGTCACATTTGTTGTGCAGAGAAAGTCAGATTAACATAATTAACTATCATTTTTGTCATTTTTTGTTTAAGTAAATGGAAAAAATTTGTTTAGAACATCAAAAATAACAAGTGCAATACTCTCAAGTTTCCTCTCAAAAGTTTCAAAAAAAAAAAAGAAAAGAAAAGAGAAAAAGAATTACACCTGCCATATGCAGCCTCATTGTGTTAGCTGCTACTAATTAAAAACAAAAAACCACCCAAACTTTCCTAGCATGCAACGGCAAGGCACAAGACTTTCTGATCTTTCTACAATTTGCAATGCAGTTTTCCAGAGTACCTTACTCCACATCTCAAAGCTGTAAGAGAATAATTTCAATCAACTTCAAGCAAAAACATTTACATTCACAGCTTAACTATTTTTTAAAAACCCTTCTTTGGTAAGGAATTCTAAACCCTATGACTATGTCACTATAGCAAGACATCCATCAAGAACACAAAATAAGTCTGGTTTTTCAGAGTTAAAGTAAATTTGTCTCTTAAAAAAAAAAAGTCATGAGAATGATTTAGAGCATCTGAAGATTAAAAAGACTTAGCCCAAATTCAAGTATATAATAACATACATCTTGAGAAAAACAAAATATCTATAGCAGAACAGATACTAATCCTGATGACAAGACATTAAATGGTTCCTGTTACTTATTCAATAAAAAGAAGCAGGTGGTGGACCAAATTACAAGAAAGTGGGAACACTTCTGTTTCCCCTCTATATTTCCACTATAGAGCAACTGTCCAACTCATAAGCACTTTAATTTAGAGAAAGTTTAGCTATGCATCGTTCCTTTAATGAATAGGCCTTACTTCTAACTAACATCTTCAGAAGAATAATTATTTTTAATTTTGAAGTTTTATACTAGCCTTTAGCACAGACATGCTTCTACAGTATAAATAAACGAGCTTTTCACTTGTTTTCACTGTCTCAAATCTGACTAGACAACCATTACAGAGAAGACATTTATGCTAAGCAGTAACGTCTTGAGAGAAGTTAACAAACCGGTATCTGTGTCTTAGTGCAAAGGATTACTAAAGTAATAAAGATGCTGCCATTTTATCTGGCCTAGTTAAGTATTCTTCCCATCACAAGGAAACCAACTAGTATTTGTCAGATATTCCAGCCTACATATCCCAGTTTTACACTAAGAAATTAAAAAACAGTACAACTGTCACACTGCTATTCTAACCCAATACCAACAGGGATGGACAAAAGGGAAACACAGAGTTAATTTGAGGTATACTAACTATCTGATAAGCTTTGCCATCATCAGAATGTCCATTAAATGAAAACAGGGGGGAAAAAAAATCATTCCTGCATCCTCTAATGTTTGCAAGTTAACTAGGTTTTGTAAATTCTTATAATCAAAGTCATTTTCTTCAGCTCTTATTCTGAAATGTCTTCCACTCAAAAACTACTCATTAAAAGTAACTCAAATACAAGTACAGTTTAACAAGCGCTTTGCTGTGAAAACAGCTACCAGATAATCTTATTCCTCATTTTAAAATCAAGTGGGAGCTCCACCCTGATCTTTGTTTCATGCCACCCTAAAAAGAAGAAAAAAAAAAAGCTTAATTGACCTGTTACTTCAGAGCCTTTCTTCTTCTGCAAACAAAAAGGTAAAGAAACCCCAGACATCACTGTTTTCCTTAGAGGTAGTACTTTAAAACTCCCTCATGCCCTATAATTAAACGAATGCCAAGGATTTCTATAAAGATTTCTAGCCATTTTGAATATTGAAGATCAGGATACAGGCCAGATCACGCTATCATTAAAAAAAAAACTCTAGCGTACTCATGCAATGAAGAAAACCATAACTGCACTTACAATTGTATTCAATAGTGTAAATCACAACAGAGAAACCAATATTAATCAAAAAGTTCTTTGCTACAATACACTGGACACACGCTGACCTTTAGACTTACAGTGCTATCAGAGCTTAAACAAAAAAGAGAACACCTCAGTGCCCTTGCTTCAACGCCATTCTTGCACCTCGGAGGCGGACACACCGGTCTAGCAGCCACGGCTAGGCCAACTTAGAGCGTCCACGGAAAAGCGAAAGGAAACTAAACATGTGGAAAAGAACTACGTGTTCAGAAACCGAAACCGGGGCGGAGCAGAGCCTCCCAGAACAGAAGGACACCGAAAAGGGGATGCGCAAAGCCAGCCCGGGACGCACGGGACGGCGGTGCACCCCCCAAGGGCAGGGCCCGGGCGGCGGCGCCCAGCGCCAGCTCCTTCCCCCACGCCCGGGCCCGCCACCACTACCACCGCCGCCGCCGCCAGGCCCGCCGCCAGGACGAGCGGCGCCCGCTGCCGCCGCAAGGTGAACTCCTCCACGCGGCCATCTTGGGCATCCCGGCCTGACCCCCGCCCGCCGCGCCTTGCCCGCCGCGCTTTCCCCGGCGCCCCTTATGTAACGCGGCCCGGACCGCACGCCGAGGAGGGTGCGGCGGTTGCGGAGGCCATGCGGGGAGGCGGATGGAGACAACGCGTGCGGAGACACACACACACACACACACACACCCCGCCCCGGAGGCCACACCGCTAACCCGGGCGCTGCGGAAGGCGCCTCCGGCCCCGCCACCCCGGACTCCACGCGTCCCCCAACCCCTCTTGCCACCTACACGCCCGCTCGCACATGGGCGAGCCCCGCCCGCCTCCCCTGCTTCCGCGGGGCCGGTCGCGGCCAGAGCCTGTACCTGGCTAGCGAGGGAGGGCGGCGGGGCCGGGGGCGCGGGCGGGTCTCGCCGTGAGGAGGCCGCGCTTCTGCTGCCGCTGGCACTGGAGGGCGAAGTGAAGGAGACACCGATCCGCCCGCCCCGCCGCCGCCGCACAGGACCCCAGCCAGCCGGGGCCGCCCCGCCTACCGCCTACCAGCGCCCGCCGCACCGAGCCGCCGCCCGGCCGGTGTGAGGAACCGGCGCCCGGGGCCAAAAGGCGGGGGCGGTGGGAAATGCCGCATCCCTTAGCCGGAAGCCGGGCGGGGGGTGGCCGCGGTCCGACAGGCGCAGCGAGGGGCAGCCCAGGTGGCGGAGAGGGGTCCTGCGCGCAGGCGGGCGGGCCTCACGTTGTAGGGCGGGGCAGGGTGGCTAGGGGCGGTGGTAGGCGCCGGCGGGGCGGGCGGGGTTGGGGACGGCGGAGGGAGCGGCTGCTCCGAGTGCGGTGCTGCAGGGGGAGTGAACCCGGGGGGGGCAACAGGAAGGGCTGCGGAAGCCCAGCGCAGCTCGGGGATGGCGAGGCAAAGGTACCGGCTCCGCAGCTGGCCTATGGCAGCCGCGCCCAAGGAGCATCTTAGGAGAGTTTAAATGGGCGTTCTCCCCCGGGAGGGGTGAGTGGTGAAGTGCGCTCCGCTGCAGTACATGGAGGTGGATCCGTGCCAGGGCCACTGCCTTTCCCGAGGAACCGCTGGTGTTCCTTGCAGGGCCCGCCCGGCACGCGGTCCTTCTCCGAGAGCAGCCACGGAGAGCGGCCCTTGTCCCTCACAGCTCTCAAGGCCCCTTGCCTCATAATAACGGCCAGGCCTTGCGGAGCACAGGAGTGATGGCACACTGGCTGGCGTCTGTCCACAGGGATGGTTGCCTGTACTTTTCCCGCAACTCTTTGAACACATTACACCTAACATGCTACCCCAAAACCCACAGGTACACAGCAACGTCCAGCAGTACAGCTATCCCATAGCTATCTGATAGTCATCTAACAAGGTTTCCTACCTCTTTTGTGCCACAGTCTCCAGTTACCTAAGTTAAATACTTACCTTCCAGTCATCTCCCACTAGAAGACCCACACACACCAGAAGACAGCATTTCTCAGGTCAAGAGAAGCAATAACCCTCAGAATGCTTTCTTACATAAAGCTGTCCTGGTCTTGCATAAAACCTCTCTGAGAAAACTGTCACAGGACTGTTCTCCAAGAAGTCACTGCACAACTCTGCAGTAGGAATCACTGAGTCACCAGTGTAAATTGTTGCTAGGACAAGGGCCCGCAGGATAGGCATTCAAGAAATTCATGGCTCTTCCTGCTAACTTGTTTTGCAACCTGATCGAAATTCCTCAAGAAAGTAAAACTCATTTACAAATACAAATTATATTTGCATAGTATGAAAAATGTGTATTATCATCCAACACTACCAATTTACCAGAACAGTAATTTTCCAGTTTATTGCAGAGAGCAGATTAGCAGCAAGACCTGACATCATGCCAGTCACCTCCTGCTGGTTACATCAATAGATAAGCAACTGATTTTTTTTGGTGTAAGTCCAACCCTTTCAAATCACAAGACCCAACAGGTTAGTATGTTTCATGTTGATATTTTTAAATAAGACGGGTTGGCATTCCATAGAGGAAAATATATTGATGAATCAAGAAAAGAAACCACATACTGAGAGAATGAATAGCGATAGGAAAAGAAAACTAGTGCATCGTATTGTGCACAGGAACATCTGTTACGAATAAGTGGAGAACTGATTCAGTAAAAATAGATTGTGGCATAAGTTATTCATTATTTAAAGAAATGCATTTATTATTCATAGCCATAGTATAAATCCATTCTGAATAAAAGTTCAGTTACTTACATGAGACATCAGCTTTTTGCCTCTTTTTTTCTTTTCAAGATCAGTATTTCAGTCATGGTTTGCCTTTATTTTTAGCAATCCCCCACCCCGAGAAAAAAAAAAAAAAAGCAATGAATCACTTGCTTTGTGAGACAGAGCAGAGACCATTTGAGATAAACAGCACACAAACTCCTCTGCATAAACGTTCCACGCTTCTGTAGCAACAGCCTCCGCCTGCCACTGTTTTTCACTTTCCCCATTCCTTACTCATACAACTGCCTTATTTCTCACAGCATGTGCTAAAGCTTGGCGCACCAAGAAAGGCATGCCTTCAGGCCTGCAATAGTAAGCCATCTAAATTATTCTGGACCTTTCTTCTTAGCATTTCCTCACATCATTCAGTGCACACGCCTCCTGTGCCTGTGTGTTCACTCTAAACGGGATGGGTTTCCATTGAAACTGAGCAGCTGTTACCTTTTGGTGGCAGTAGCATTTAAACTGTTACCACTTCTTAGGAATATGGCCATATGGACGCATAACCGACATGTTTCACTGGTGCCACTTTGGGGGTGGGGAGTGGAAGAAAAACAACTAGAGAAAAACCACACATCACTATGTCAGTTTACAGCCGTTTGGATGAAACCTTTGCTTCTCTCTCATTATATTCACCATTACTGAAGTAATAATGTATGTGACCAACAAAGAGAGAGCAAGCGGCTACAGTATCCATCTAATGGCTTAGGTAACTTTATGTTCACTTCTAAGGTGAGCCTGAAGTCATTGTCTGCTCTCCTCTCCAGATGCAAACCTTTGAGTTAAAGATTTAGTGGAGAAGAAACCCTAGCAAAAGTCTAGCAATAAACAACTAAGTAAAGTAGAACTCTTCAATCTGACCTTAGGGATATAACAGAGATTATAAAAGTATGACCAGCAGGGAAAGGGTGGCAAATAGTTGAAGCTAGCAGGAAACAACTTCAGAATAAACAAAAAAAAGTCTTTCTCTACTAAAGGAGTGCCACTCAGTGAAATGACCTACCACAAGAAGCTAAATGTTTATATGGGCTCCAGGGGAAACTAGGCAGATTTGTGGAAGAGAAGTCCAGTGAAGATTACTAAGAAATGAAGCAAATAAAAACTAACCACATGCAGAAGAGCATCTATGTACTCTTTCTGTATTTATCTTTGGTTTATCTTAAACTCTTTTCCTTCCTTTTTCTTTCTGTTGCAGCTTTCATTGCCCCAGGATTATTTTTTTTTATATATATTTTTTTAATCCTCAGTAGCTCAAGGAATAAGCAACTTTTTAACCAAGCTATCCCACCTGCTGGATCTACAAACCATTAGGTTTCCTGACACCATGAAATAGCAAATTAATAGGCTTCATTCTTTGGAGGAGATATCACCTAGAAAGGGAGGGTCAGTCGAGCAATCAAATGCTGATTTGTAAGGAAAACACAACCATTCATGCAAAACTCACTGTCTGAAACTTAAAGATATCTGGCTACTGTTCCTAAATCACGTGGAGGAACAGGTTTGAGTGATTAATGCAATAGTTCTCACCTGAAGTAAATATGAGAATGACTCCGCATTTCTGCTGACATTTCTGCCGTTTCTGCCCATGGTGTAGACTGTAGCAGTTACTGTGTCAGATGGATGCATGACAGTTTTAGAGGTTTACAAATTTTTTGGTTCTCTAAGGTTTTTTGTAAGAACATGAATGAGGATTACATACCTCAGAAAACTCAATGCATTTTACACCAAAGAAATAACATTACAGAGCAATACGGTTCCAAGACTTTACTTGCCTAACTGAAAACAATTTGGTTGCCTCCATGAAACACTGGAGATGGGGAGGAACAAAGAAAAGCTAAGACATGGGGAGAAGCAGGAACACGTGGAGGGCTGTGCCCAAGCCATTGCAAGTTATGTGCAGCGTTCAAAAGTGCTGTCAGGGGGTTTAGACAACAATTTGCCCCAAGCAAATCCTTCTCTGAGAAAAAAAAATAGTGCTTCCCTAGCATGACAACCTGTTACATTATTTAAGGGTAGCCTTATTATGCTCAGAGTATCCTTGTGGTCTTTATTGTAAACTTTACTGTAAACTGCCCCAGATGCACGGCTCCAAACCTGCAAGCATCTCTCAGTAACAGCACATGTTGTTGGCCATTTGATTTTTGAGGGACTGTTTTCTTTTGCCTGAACAACACAAAAATCTGAATATTTGCTGTCATTCCAACCGGCACTTCAGCCAATTTCTCCCTGAAGGTAGGTCTTTCCAAGGTCACCTCTCTTTCTAGGGCGCCTGTTTGTAGCAGGCTTTGCAAACACAGCAAGTGGTGGGAAGCCATTTGGAATAGTCAATCTGCAGGGGTTTTGGATGGCTGTAACCTGAGCTCCCGCCCCAAACGGCCTCAGACTTTGAGGAAGCTGCAGCCGAGGCCAGGCTGGCTGAGGTCTGACACAGGTGTGTGCTTTGGCTCCTGGAGGCTGAATGCCTGCATCACTTCCGTGTAGGTAAGGCAGGTTGATGTGGGGTAGGGCCACACTATGAGATATGGCTCTTTAAACAGGTAGAAAGCAGCAGATTTCTGGAGGCAGATGTGTTAGCGGTAGGTTGGTGGTGCTGAGTGACAGGGCGAAGCCAAGCTGGTCAGTGGGGCCCTGCACTGCGCTGCAGCGGTTGCTTTTTGGTTCTGTGTGCATCTTTCAGCTGCGGCGATGCCAGTGACCCCTGAGCAAGCTCAGGACCAGCCATTGTCCACCTGTAAAGAGCATGGGGCCGCCTTAGTTTTATCCTGTGGGCACATAGGAATAAAGTGCCTGCTGTATACGTCTGCTCTGTTCTCAGCCCCAGCAGTCAAGACACTTTGTGGAACAATTAATCCTCTGGTTGCTGCCTTTCAGGAGCACAGGCAGTGGAGGGCAGGCTTTCCCGGCTGGCTGAGCACGGCCAGATCCGGTCGTAGGAGGAAACTGAAGTGTAGATGCTGAGATAGAGCCCAGACTCCTAAAAACAGGAGAGGAGGAAAGAGGGGGGGAGTTGGGCTTCTTTTTACGTCTTTGTAAAAGCAAACTGACATCCTGTATTACACCGAGTGCTTGTCAGTAGCTCCCACACCACCCAGCAGCACATCCCTTGGGGACACAATGTAAACGAAGTTAACCTAAAACCGATTGATCTGTGATCAGCTACAGTTTCACTGGAGCAATCTGACACAGCTGGTTATCTGGAAGGAGAGGCTTATCTTGATATGACTAGCCTGTTATAAAACCTACAGGAAGTGATTTAGCTACAGATCTATTTTGACAGCTAATGAATACAAAAGTAGCAAAGGAATAACATTCTCCACCTATATGATTTCCTTGGAAAACTCTGTAGTCCACACCCTCACATGGCATAGGCATGTGCAAAGTGAGGAACCTTTGCCAACATATGTGAATTCTCCAGTCCTTCAAGGGTTTGCATTTTTATCTGAATATAAGGTATTAGAACACACACACAGAGGCCTCTGGAATAATATGCTCTCTCTCTATGGCAGATTCTTCTTCTTTCACGGAAATTTGCCTATGAATTTGACAATGATGCTCTAGTTAGTTGCCAGGTGCTTAGTGCAGCAGAGGTGATGATAGTGATTCTTGTAATTATGTCTGCCTAACAAATCCAGTAAAATGTTACACTTTTGGTACTATATTATTTCATTGACTCCTTTCTGTTTACTCAGGGTGCAAGTTCTAGTCTTAAAAACTGTGTCAGCCTGAATGTTTTTCAAAAATCTTGATATAAGCATTCAAGGCTTTATAAGGAAAAACGTACTATTTACCCAGCTGAAAAAGTTCTTATAATGATTTAACTGAGAAGGTTCTGTACTTTATGTGTTGAAACAGGTATTTCAGACATCATATGGAAGGACTGCCCTTTTGCTGTCTAGTAAAACTCACCAATTCAATCTAAACTTCATAAGGATCTCCCATGGTGCAATTTGGCAATTGATTTCTCCAAAGAGTGTATTGACAGAACATGCTTAATCTCTGCACTTAATGTAATTGGTCTAAGCCATCTCCCAGGAACAGCTGTGTTTACTTCATCTCACAGCTGAAGAAGTGGGCTGAGAGTTCTTACACGATTTTAACTCTGGACCTTGTAAAATGTCCCTACATGTAACCACTCAGGAGCATAAGACCCCTAAATGCCTCCTATGCTGGGGAGCAAAGAAAAGAGTATAGAAAGAAAATGCATTACAAAAGCAGTAATACAAGTAAGTACCAACACAAGGGGCTAATAAACTG
>JBCJKH010047243.1:0-12988 GCA_039877255.1 Loriculus beryllinus
CTATAAATTGATTTTTCCATGCTTAAGCTGGAAAGCACATGTCTGTGTGTAACCTAAGGGGCTGACGTAGTGATGCCTGTTATTAATCAAAAGGCTTGTACCAGCATCATGAGCACATGGGTCAGCACATTGGCTTGTAAACTACTATATGTCACGATCCCAATAAACCTACCTGCAGCCCACGCACAATTTCTCTGCCCAGAGAGACTGACTAGTATCAGTGTTCGTATCTGAAAAGGTAATGTCAGTTCATACAGTCATTGTGGCTCTACTTTGTCCTTTGTTTTTCGGGGTTTGTTTTGGTTTTTGCTTGTTTGGGTTGTTTTGGTTTTAGGTGTTTTTTAAAATTTATTTTATTTTGTTTGGTTTGGTTTGGTTTGTTTGGGTTTTTGTTTTGGTTGGTTTGGTTTGCATTTTTTTCATATCTTTTTGACATGCAGCCATTTGTCTTGAAACTACTATAAGGAATAAAAGAGAAAAGCAATGGAAAACTGATAGCATAATATCATCTCTCTGTCTGGACTGCAGCACACTGGTCTGTAAGTACTACTGCTGTCAGCCTAAGAAACATCAGTCAAAACTGGACAGTCTCCTCCAGAGCACTCCATACCTATGCACAAGCCTTTCATTTCGATCCATTTTACTTTTATTCTGAAGGTATCTATCTCCTTTGCTTGTGCTTGCTCGCAGCAGTGGGCAGTGAGGGTACAGCTGGGCTGTTGCGCAGGCTCTCAGCACTGCTCTCATCAGTGTTCTCCTTCCACAGTTAATGCCCATGGTATATTTCCAAGTGGTGGTGATGTCTCTGTCTCTACATGGTAGATTAAAGAGAAACCCAAAATATACCAAAAAAACCAGTCTTACTTTTCAAGCTCCAAAGAACCATCTACCTGTTAGTCTTTGCAGATGTTTGGAACAGCCCATGTTCCCCCAGATCTTCCCCAAACCAAGAGGTTTTCACCCCTCCTTGAAGTTTTCTGTGCAGATATGTTTCCAGTAAGCAGGTACTCAGCAAAACCTGTGAGCACCAAATTTACCCACACCATTGTAAATCAATGTGCAAATGCTCAGAAGAAAAGGAGCTCTTCAAAGCAGACTCTTTAGTGACAGCCTAAGGAGATGAAACAGGGCAGCCCATTAAAAACATGACTGCTTAATGCTTTATCTGTAATTTTTCTTTTGATTCTTGAAAAGCAAGTTATTTAATGACAATCCTGCCTGTTCACCTGGAACAAATGCTATCCTAAGTGTGTGTTCCATTTATTTATATACATATTTATTCTCGGGCGAGTAAGCTACTTAATAACTACTTGTTGTGCTTTCTAAAATCGGCTGTCAGCCCACAGAGAGCTGCCTGCGCTTTCCCAGCAGCCGGGATGCATGGCCACGAGAGGGCTGCAGCAGCCAGCGGATTAAATCCGCCTCCCAACACTTGAGATGCTGAGCTGAAGGCAGTCAAGCAGTCAGGCAGGCGGATGGGGCACTTTTCAGTTCGGCTTTCTTTGCTGGGTCACTGCACCCTGATTGTAGCTGTTTGGGACCAGGCTTTTTTCTTCCTGAGAATCATGTTCTTGATGCCAAGCTACAGGTCATAAATAAGTCAAAATTGCACAGCAGAGGTGCCAACAAGGGTTGTACAGGTTTTGCTCGTGGGTTGCTTTTTTTGTCCCCACTCAACGACTGAAGTGTTGCAGCTTGCCTGCCTCTCAAGCTGCAGAGAGCTAACCAGGCACTGAGGCTGACTGGAGCAGAAAAACACAAGGAAGGGGCTGGCAGGAGCAAGAGGTTGCTTCTGCTTTACCTTTGAGTTAAATTAAGCTCGGTCCAGGATGACCACTACTCCTTAGTGAGTTTCATGGCAATTCCTAGTGCTGCAGTTAGGAAGGAGCAGGTCTAGGGCTCTCTGAGGGAGCTGTGCTGCTCTGTCAGCATGATAGCTTGATCCAGCGCAAAGCGAATGCTTTTGTGGACAACATGTAGTAAGCTGCTGTGTGTACTCTGGAGTAGAAGTAATGTCTACAAAGCCCAAACTGCATTATTTTTAAATGCTTCAGCTGCAGGTTTTATTCTTACTTCAAGTTAATAATATGCCTATTTCAATGGCATGTCATTGCTCTGATTGTGTATTACAGCCTCTTAAAAATGAGTTACAGAAAGCAGCTCTTTATAATATCAAGGAAGGAGAATTTGGTTTTTTTATAGGCTTGCATTTAGTTTTGGGGGCTGAACGGTTTACCTTTGTAGTGAACATTAAGCCTTTTCTATCCATGAACATTATGAGGGGAAAGAAAATTGCACAGGAACTGCAAAATCTAATACCTCTTTTCCAAATAATCCCATTGAAAGACAAGCTCAGTAAAATACTGGAGCATATATTGAAAAATTAAAAGCAACCTCAATCAGGGAGCAAAATATAAAAATACAGATGCTGACGTCCTCCTCACACCCTTCAATATTTGCCCACAGAAATATATATTAAGTACATAGAAAATCTTTGGTTACTCCATGCATTCTTCATAAATACATACATCAAATAAATGCATGTCTGTACAGTAAGATCTCTAATGATCATGAGACATACAGCATCTGTATTAATAGTTTTCATTGAGACACCAAGCTTTGTCCTGTAGTCTTCAGATTCAGGATGCTAGTTCTGGAGGTCCCTTGAGTGAAGAAACCTGAGGCACAATCTACGTGTGACGGAGAGGCTGCCGCAAGGTTGTACTTAGGAAATCCCAGGAAGACTCAGGACATGCTTATGCCTAGAAAATAGGTTTCCATCTGCCCTCAATCCATGCATGGTTCAGACCTGTTTCCTTGAAAATATTTTTTGAAGGTCATATCCTCCAGACTGAGAAGAAACATCCAAACCAAGTCTAAAATATCTTTATTGTTAATCATTGTTCCTTGGAGTCATTCAACTCCAGTACTGAAGTTACAAAAGAAACCTAAATCTTGCTAGATGGCAAGAATCCCAGTTAGGTCTCTGAAGACCTCTATGGACCCGTGCATGGTCCTTCTACTATGTACCAAGCTGCTGGGATACCTGACAGCAAAAGACTGGAAATCTCCTTTGTTTTGTACAGTGGATGGCTCTAAAAGCACTCTTATCAATGCAAAGGTTCCTTTCAATCAGTCCTGAAACAGGAAAGCAAACTGACAGCTTATCCCTCTAATACAAATATGTTCATGTGATCTGCCTGGCACGGGAGCTGGGGCTGCAGCCTGGACACCCAGAGGACATTGTGCAGCAGCCCTCCTACACTGTCTTATTTAAGGCTGCTGGTTTTAGCTAAAGCAGCAGCTGATACAAAATGTAGGATATGTGACGTACATTCCCCATTCTCTTTTAATGTCATGTTAAAAATAAAATTAATCATAAAAATCCCTCAGAGAGAAGTGTCTGGAGTACAAGCTAGAGCTGGAAAGATCTTAGGTCTGACCAGGGTTTTTAGAACATGTGAGACAGCCAGATCCCAGATCGGCTTTTCTTTTCGTCTCTGAGAAGGAACAGGGAAGAGAAGAACAGGAGTTTCATTTCCACTACTTGCTTCTTGATAGTCTGATGACACTTTCGATAAGACCTGCTAGCAAGCTGGTAGAGAAAACATATGTTTTGTCATACACTGTAATCATGGTACCTCTGGTGAATTTAGAACTGTGATAAAGAAATTTTCAAAGCAGTCTCTAAGTCCCTATTGCTTTGTTAACATTTTTTAGCATCCTATTAATCACTCTCTATGTATCTGTCAACAGCTGATACTATGGATTAAGGAAGATTACAGCTCATTGCTCCAGTGGCTGTTTTCTTTAGGATTTAACTCTACGGGCACTTTGCCATTGACTTCACTATGACAAGACCAAGTCCCTTGATTTTATGAACATTTTTCAGTGCTTTCCTGACTTAGAGTGGGTTTACTTTATAAGATATCTAAATGATCATCCAGAGGGTAAATGTTTTTATTTTATTATTTCTGGAAAGGCTAACATACTTTCAGTGCTGAACAAACAGTGTGTAAGATCTTGATTTGCAGATGTTTTCATGTAGATAAATGTTGACTTTGGTTTGCCATGCTTGTGCAGATCATGTCATTTGCTATTTGGGAAAAGGAAACAATATTTCAAAAAACTCAGATTAAAATTCTACAGATTTAATACACTTATCTCATAGACCTTCTCAATTATTTATGACCAACCACGGGTTGTTCTTTGATTTTGCATATTGGTTATCCACTTTGGGATGCAAAGAAATCCCTGTAACTCACATGATCCAACACAGTGCAGAAGTAATTAACACTGGAGAATCAAACAACTCAACTGTGAACAACCTTCAGTCTAAAACTTATTCACCCAAACTCACCTCCTCGTGCCAGGACTTGTTTTTGTACACACTTAAAAATAACAAAAAGACAACAGTACAAGTTTCAGCCTGGAGATCTTTCCTGAGCTTATTTATTTCTTACAGCTTCCCTCCAAGGTCTTGCCTTTCCCAGCTCCCTTCTTTGGCAGAGCATCCCTGGCTCCACGGCCTTATGTCAAGGCAGACGAAGCAAGGAAATCTTTCCTCCTGTGCTCAGGGGCTGTGGGGTCATGGCCAACCATCATAGTGCCTCACTTGCAATTCCTGCTAAAAGTTAATGCAGATTTTTGGCTTCAGAGCCTAAGGTGATATGAAACAAATGACATGCGCCCATCCGAGTGTTTCACTAGGAGTGTCTCACCTGATTAGAAATGCCTTAAAACAACAAGCACTGCTAGAGAGTACCTTCACTGCACTTTGTATAAATTATTCCTGAGCTACTGCATAATGTTTATTAATACTTCTAATGCTTTTGAAATTTTGAACTAAGGACATTAATATGAGCTGTACTACAAAGCCAGGTAAAGGTATTAATGGGAGAGTAAACTTGCTTTCTCATCTGTATGGGTGAGTTGTATTTCATGTCCCTATACATACAGAGGAGCAGCCTCACCCCTCCAGTAAATGTGGTCCCCGAATTCATTCTTGTTCTGAATTTAAGAAGAATTTGAATTCTTCCAGTTTAAATAAATCTTCCAATTCCATCACTCAGCAACAAAATGCTTTTGAAAATAATCAACATTTATACTGGTAGCTTTGGCAGCACATATACTAAAACTGGAATGATACAGAGAAGATTAGCATGGCCCTGAAGAAGGATGACACACAAATTCATGAAGTGTTCCATATTCAAAAGACTGTGTTACAATGGTCCCTGAAAAATGTAGGAATACATGAAATTTCATCCAGGCTCAGGCAAAAACTGCACCTGACCAGAATCCTGTCCTGTCTGGGGAGGGAAGGGAAGTGGGGAATATAGAAAATAGTCAGCCTACTGTGACATGTTTCTTTTTCTTCCTCCATCCTCCCCTCTTGCTTGGCAACCTGTCAGTGAGGGACTGAAGGCTACATCCAGGCAATCACACCTCCTCCTTGCCTTTCCTCATTAATTTGCCTAATTAGTTTCCACATATTTTGCAAAGATGAGCAGCAAACGAATCCTTTCCAATGCCTCTCCACAGCCACTTTCCATCTTGGTGAATAATCTCTTCTTTTTTTTTGAATTTCATCTACTGTGAGGACCATCTGGCCTCTGCAAACATGACAGCTCATCTCTGCTGTTTGTTTCAGGCCTGCAATGAACTGGATGGCACTTGTTTCACCATAGAGTCACCACCTCCTTGATGGTGTGAAGTAGTAAGAGTAGTGTGAAGAATGAAATCAACAAGGAGGAGAAACAACCCTTACCAGCCCCAGCACTGATGGCCCAGGGGACGAGAGGTGGGTACTGTGAGCCAGCCAGGAGACGCCCTCTAACATTTCAAGGGGAAGAGATGGAGGAAAAGCTTTTCGATCACACATTTCAGCCCTCTGGGGAGAAACACACACGCTCATCACAACGACACTGTGTTTCCAGCTGACAGTTAACAGTTGGCAAAGCAGAATTGGTGGGCTGTCGGTTGGCTGCCAGTGACTGCTTGCTATGTTTCTTTTCCGTCAGGTATAGTAATTTTATTATCTTCAGTTGTTCTGAGGGCAGAACATAGGCATTGTGGTGTAGGATGCTGCTTTTTGGAGGGCTGGGTTTAGGCAGGACTTTGCCTCTGTGCTAGGTGAACCTGCCCTCTTTGAAAGCCCATACGGCAGGTTTGTCAGGGCTGGTGTGCCACTCTGCTCCTCAATCTGCCATTGACATTCATGTACACCCTGACTGCATCTGATCTGTCATCTTCTGCTTACAAAATCAAGCTAGAAATCATACCAGAGGGTACCTGCTGTTAAACACTTGGCCGTTCAATGGAGAAACCTTTAAATCTGAGCATGCAAAGAGAAGTTCATTTTTGTAATTAACAGCTGTCCCTGTTGTCAGAAGAGCTGCATTTTGCATGGGGTCCTGCCACAGACTTTCCCAATCTGGTCATAATCCCTTCTCCTTGCTAGGCCCCAGTTTTCCGTCTTTAAAATCTTCCTTTCTTTGCAGGCAGGTCGTCAGGCTAGATCCATTACTATAAGTGAGAGGCTTTATTACTGAGGTGATAACTGTCATGCCAATACAATAGTAATAATAAATAACTTCTCTGAAAGTGTAAAAGGGTCTGACATTATTTAATTGCATTTCAAGCACTTAGAGTGTGTGTGGACTGGAATTGAATGCAGAACACACAAAGGTTTTTCTCCTGATCACATTTTTTTCACTTTGGAAATAAATGTCTTTTATTCAACTGAAATGTCCTTGGTGCATTGACCCAGCAAGAAACTTCTCACCTGTACAAGTCCCCGTCACTCCAGTTGGGTTTCAGATTACCCTGCTGGGAGGCAAAGGTGGAGGTGAAATCCTCTGAGAAGCAAGGGAAGTCTCACTTGATCCTGTAAGCCTTTCTATTTCTGTGCTTTCAGAATTGCTTCCTGTTTTCGCACAACATTCATTTCAGCCCCTTTTCATCTGTGGTTATGATTCAGTGAAGTGAAAGGCTTCCCAAGAGCATCTTGCAAGGATACACAGGCGAAGGAGGCTTTCTGTGTTGTTCCAATCAGGGCCCTTCTGAAATAACTGCTCATAACAGCAACCCAGGACTTTGGCATCAAAGCCTCAGTGCTGCCCCAAAGCACCTTTGATGTGCCCTCACCTGCTGCCTTTACATAATTTATTGCCTTTACATGCCTCTAATGACGAGGCCCCTCTGCCTCTCTCAGCCCTTTCTGCTTTCATCCAGTAAAGATGGAAATAAATCCTTTAGCTAACATGTACCTAAATAGATAATATTTAAATGTTGCAGGGAAAGAAGATCTACAAAAGCAAACCCTGCAGGAGCAGGGCACACATCCTTGCTTTTGGGCAAGGGACACAACTTGTTCTCAAATGTCCTACATGCCAGCTTACCATCCCTTCTTCTCCCAAGGGGTCCTGCATCATCCCTCTTCTCCAGCCAGGCCAGGAGAGCCACCTGTCAGACCCCAGGCTTCTTTCCGCCCTTCAAGCACATGGTGATCCGCTGGAGACACCTTGCAAAGGGAACTGTCTTCCTCAAATGGGATGAAAAGAAAACCCCAACTTTGCTTCACCTGCAAAGGTTTCTCAGGATCAGTTTCCTGCAGAACAATGAAAAGCCCCTTCCCTCACTGACAACCATTACTTCTTTTTGCCATGTGATGGAAAATTATGAAAGTATTTTTGTGTTTTCTGGGGTTTTGTTTCTTGGTATTGGGGGTTTTGTTGGTTTTTTTTTTTCCCTTGTAAAATTTTCAGTGTAAAGCCATTCTCTTCATGTCTTTTGCCTTCATGTATTCCGGAGACATTTGCTGCCTGGGTGAAACTGACCTTGAGAAATTTCAGCTTGAAAAATGAAAATCTGGGGGAAGTACTTAAACATAGAAACCCAAAATTTAGAATAAAAACAATTAGAAAACCTTCAAGGTGGCAGGTTTCTTTTGTTATAATCATATGACTCAAAAGACTCATAAAATGCATATAGCATTATAGCTAAACAGCAATAGAAAATCCCGAGTTCTTTAAAACTAGTATCTTTTCTTCCTTTCTTGCATGTCAGTTAAATCTTACCTGAAAGAAAAAGAAATTACAACATCTACTAAACCTTAGTTGATGGTACAGGAGAAAGCTCCCACTTAAAAAGCTTAGACAAATGCAAGCCATGCACTTTGCAATGTCATTCATATAAAAAATTGGTAAAACCTAGTCCTCAGCAATTTCCAAATTTCACAGAGCTGGTTGCACAAGCAGGAGTCCAGCACTGGCATCAAACTCTTCCTCTTCTAAAGAGTTGGAAACTTTATTTTCTTTTTCCTTTTACTATGAATGCAAATGCTTTAAATCTTCTCAGTCCTAAGTAGAGATGGTATCAGACGACTTCAACAGGAGGAAATGCTTTTAAAAATTTGATTTCATACATGTTTCCTGCAGGCTATTATTCAGTGATGAGTGTGTAGAGGGCCTTCACAATGCCCAAAAAGTGACTTAAGCTTTTTGTTACACACAGAAGTTGGTCTCAGCAACTGCAGGGCTCTGGCATTAAAGCATTGCACAAGCCTGTAGCCTACCCTGTACAGGTGAGTTGAGATGCTCATAGATAAGTTCACTGAGCAAAAGCAGGTCACATCAGCAGATATAATGTGTCCTTTGAACCTCCCGTACCTCATTTTCTGTCCTCTACAGTGGCATCTATCTTCCTTTGATCATTGAGTAACAGGTGGTTGTTTCATTACAATGGAAATAAAAATAGTTGACATTAGAGAGTGGTGTTTTGCCTATTCAGAATGACAGTGGAAAGTTGCACTCCGGAGTTAGCTTGAATAGAGTGAACATTATTAAGTGCTGACATGAAAAAGACTTCTCAAAGGAGATAATGCCTTCACCCAATTAATCTTTCCTAATGAACTTACCCTTCGGAGGTAAGTAGAGCACTTTCAGCATGAAGTTTGCTTCCTGTGATCATTTGTGCTAATAAAAGTCTTGCGAGAAAACTGATGAAAACTGATGAGAATGTGCCTGAAGTGAATTTATTTTGATATTCGACTTGTCAGGAAAAAAAGTGAATTGTAACTTTTCAACCTGATCTGCTATTGTGCTCTCTCTTGATGATTTCTATTCTTTAATAACTCCTCAAATAATAAGGCTCCTAGGCATCTGCTTCCCTTTGAATTTGCAGCTGAGAAAATTCTATGTTTGAAATACTCAGAAACAGGGTTTTATTTGATAACCTGTATTTCTGAGGTAGATAACTACCTTATTGAACACCCTGATGGTTATTTCAGTAATAGTAGTCTGTAAATGCTCTTCTGGCTCGGAGAAATTTCGAGTGAGGAAAGAAGCCTTTTTGCACCCTAGCTACGTTATAATGATACTCTCAACCTAGGCAGATTCTCTTACCAAAACATGCTTTATTCATCAGTTCACCAGACCCTCAATTGGTTTTGTCTAATTGTGACTCTCTTTGTAGCACACAGGCTTGGAAGTCCAACCATGACGGGTTTTTATTGCTTTTCCCTGTGATTTGGGTATCTCAAGAAAGAAAGTGCAAGAGAGGGGGGAAAAAAGTGTGAAAGTTCAAACAAAGCAGAAGGTATCAGACTAAAACAAATTTGGAGGGAGCAAAAAGAGTCAGAATAACTGACAAGAAGATTTTTAAAATCATATCTGTGCAATGTGTTGGTTTGTTTATAAAACTGGCAGCTCCTGTTGAACTGCAATTAGAACTGGTCCTACGTAGTCAGAGACCACCTCAAATGAGAGCACCCAATGTTAGCCACCTAGTTCCTACATCTGTTTCAGGAACTCATACTAGTGATCTGATTTTCATGGATGTATTTTTACAGCCTTGAATAAAGAAAGCATGTCTGAAAATTAGAACTTCAGTTGATAAACTGAAATACCCAACTGAAATTTTAAATGTTGGTCACTGCAACTTGTCCACTGTTGTCAGTGATGTGACCATGAGCAGTGAAGTCCTCTCTATCTCCAATTTAACCAACAAAATGAAAGATACTGAATGAGGACAATGCAGCTTAATAGCTGGGGAGAAATTTTTTTCCAACTGCTACATGTTTTTGAGGTCATGATAAAATCAGGCACTTTGAATCTGCGCAGCCCAGTTTCATACCTCAGATGAAGAACTGAGATAACTTTCGAGCACTGTAAGCAGCTAATGCCTCTCAACCCCTGTGGCAGGAAGGAACAGGATTTTAATTGCACTTTGTTAAATACGGTTGTAGAAAAGCCAGTATATCCAAGCTAGTGTATCCAGGTTTTAGGCACTGACACATTTCTTTCAGTATTCTGGAAAAGTCTCTCAATCAAAGTAAGACTTTACAGCCTGTTTTTAATTTCACAGTTATAAATATGAACATGCAACTTTTTCAAAGAAATAATTGGGTATCACAGAATAAATCACTTCCCTACAAAATAATAACATCACATTTAATTATGTGAAAAACTGTTCTAGCTCTAACAGATTTTAGTGTCTATAATTTATTTCTAGATGAATGAGTATTTTATAGTCCACCCTACCTAGTGTATAATAATGTTAGGGGGTTTTTAATTATTATTTGTTCTTCTGTTTCATGTAAGTTAGCAAGCATTGCATGCATTCTTTTCAATGAATGTCTTAATATAGTTTCCTTGGAATGAAAATATATTTCTTTCGTTAATTTTGCCAGACATTGTATGTCTGCATCTGTTCTGCATGCTGGGGCTAAACCAGTACACGTACGTTTTTCTCTCCCTGGTGGTCCCATCGATGAGCTTGGATTAGAGCAGGTGCTTTTGTTAGGGGCCACTGCTGCTGCAACAAATTGTTGGTGGATTCTGTTACGAAAGCCTTCAAAGTCAGCTGTTTGTGCTCTTTGCTTTTACCACAGCATCCCTAACCCTGTTGCTATTGGTGATAGCCCCCATCTTTCTGTCATCAACAGATTTCATGTTTCTGTCATTTTTGCTAGGTCTTGCAATGAAATTACTCTCTGTGATTAGCCCATAGACATTCCATAGTAAATCGACTTTGGTCTGAGATTTGCCTTTTCAAAACACCCTTGTAGCCATTTCCTCACCCATTTCACCATCTCCAGACGACTCTCTCATCGAAATAATTGCACCCCATGTGGCATCTTATCCAGTCCTTATTTAAAGACAGGAAAGATTAGAATGGTGGGGTTTTTTTTAGTCTTAAGTAAATAGGTAAAAAATTTTCATAACAAAGTGCTCATCCAGCATGACCTGTGCCATTCCCAAGGACTTTGTGGAGCATTGCACCACATTTTCCATTTAAACCTTTTCACTCAAAATTTCCTCTAGCCTTTGCACCAAAGCAAGCCCCATAACCAAGGTAAGGCTATCAGGACTCTGTATTCCTGACTCACGTTTTCAGTCTGTGGTCTCATCGCTCTACTCCTGTGTCCTGGGTTCAGCAGTAGCAGTCATTTTTCTCCTTTAGTAGCTGATGCAGTGCTGTGTCTTTGACTTTAGCCTGGTAACAGCACTGATAGCACCGATGTTTTTAGTTGTTGCTCAGTAATGTTTACTCTGACCAAGGACTTTGTGAGTCTCATGCTCTGTCAGGGAGGAGGGGAAGCCAGGAGGATGTAGAGACAGGACACCTGACCCAAACTAGTCGAAGGGATATTCCATACCACAGCACGTCACGCCGAGTAACTGGGGGCAGTTACCCAGAAGGGCTAGATCACTGCTCGCGTCAGGCTGGGTATCAGTCAGCGGGTGGTGAGCTCTTCCCTTGTTATTTCCCTTATCATTATTATTATTGGTGGCACCAGTAGTGATTTGTGTTATACCTTAGTTACTGAACTGTTCTTAACCTGTGGGAGTTATATTCTTTCGACTCTCCTCCCTGTCCCTCCGGGAGCAGGGGGGAGGAAGGGCCAGTGGAGAGAGTGAGCAGCTGCGTGGTTCTGAGTTATCAGCTGAGCTTAAATCACAACATCCTGTCTTGACAGATTTATTACAGATCCTTCCTCCTGAGCTTGTGACGCTATATTCTTGCATCTAAAAAGAAAATACACCTAATTACATGTAATCACTTAAAAACCAGCAACAAGGCAATAAGGGCAGACTTTGGTCCTGAGCTTACCATGCAGCTTGTGTAGTGGCTGTAAGGCCTGAACCTAAACAATGAGGTTTAGAAAAGCAAAGGACATTTTTGCTGGTCCTAGTCTGTAAGTTTCTGTGTTTGCCTTTGATATGGCCTGCCCCTCAAGAGCTCTTTGGTCTTCTGCCTCAGAACAAGAGGAGGGAAATGCTGCTGTTGTCTTCTAGAGCACAAGCAGGTGAGAGAAGATATGTTCCCTGAGTTTGGTTTTAAAAGCTTAGATATGCTTATTGGCTTGTGGCTGAACTGATGCTTGAGTGATTCTTCTGATCATGAAAGACACTGATGCATCAGCAGCAGCCAACACCAGAGCTATCTATTTACACAGGGAAGTGCTGTAATAGATCAATGTTAACTGCTTATTTGCACTTCATTGCTCCGAGGCACAGAAACTAATTACCAAAGATAAATTAGCCCTTGTGACAATGACTAAGAAATACACATCCCAGGATAGACTACCTTGACCACAAACACAGATAATTCTCCCTCTGATTAGGAGCAGCAGAAGCTTATGCCGTGTACCCTTTAGCCAGAAGTCACTTGGGGGGTGGAGGGGGAGCATTGTTGGGTTTGTCCATGTGCCAAGGAGTCGGTGACCATTTGCTGAGCCCCTGACTCTTCTTTTTCCCTATACACATCAGTCACTTGACTCCTGTGTCTCTATTTGTCCAGCTGCAGATTAGCAGCAGTAATAGAACACCTTATGCAGATACCAGAAGACACAACTGATGGCAAAACCTCCTCAAAGGTGTTGCATTAACATGTGAGTTTTCCCTTGTACACCAGCTGGGTTGAAAATTTTCTGTATTGTACGTGAAGTCACAGGGTTTTTCTAGCAAAAAGCCCTCAGTGGTTC
>JBCJKH010047244.1:487-18608 GCA_039877255.1 Loriculus beryllinus
AAATCACGACAACTGCACTCTTCCTACATTGGAAAGCAGGCTTTGCTTGGATATTGTGGACATAAAAAAAGAAGCTGATGTTGTTCTGTTCTGGGTTAGAATTATTACTAATATATTCACTTATTTGTGTAAAATAGTCTGAGCACCCAAAATTCATGCTATCAACCATTAGAGAAAACAAAACTAGAAATTGTGGTCACCTCACATCAGAAAGGTACTAGTTTTCCTTTCCCTTTGCATTTAGTAACTACTAACAAATTATTTCCATTGTTCACAGTATATATTTTTTATTGGAAATGCACTTTTTATATATTGCTTACTTACACTTTATATACCATTGAAGTATTTTTTGGTGTCAAAATAATGAAAAAGCATAGAACAAACTGCATATTTTCAAGCTGCATTATATTTTACAGGGATATACACATCTAACTCTATAGGAATTCAATTTATTTAAAATCTGCCTTCCTTTCTTTCCAGGGCAGGAACCAAATTATGGTCCCCACAAGTTTCAGAAGATGGCAAAGCACATCCCTTCAAGATAAATTTGGAAGCTGAACCACAGGTATGAATTATTAAAAGTTACCATTTCTATTCACCTTTTTATACCCTAAATTATCTCCCTTGCATTCATTAAAATTGTTTGATTAGCACTTCATTATCTACCTCTTTAAGCTAATATGAACCATTTCAATTCCGATACATATGAACATCATTTTAAGTGACTGGGTGTTTTGGGGTTTTTTTATCAGCTATAACTGAAACCAAACATTAACAAGTTACAACACATTCTCATTTTTCTTTAAAAATGTACATGTCACCACTGTTATGGAAAGAAAATATATCCTTTCATTCTAATATAATTTAAGTTGCTGTAACTTTTTTAGAGGTTCTTCATCATACAAGGAAGTTCTTCAATAAGGGATAAATGCCAAGTAGCAAAGCAATACACTCATCCCATCACACAAGTCATTTTGATGTAACAGTCAGAGAGATCCATTAATGCTGTGTCTCTTCTACATATTTTTATACTATGCCACAGAACTGGAAGTTACAAATTTGTACAAACCCCATCCACTGGTCAATAAGGAAACCCTTTACTACTTCTGACCAGCAAAGTCATGATCTCTTTATACAACCAAACCAAATCCAACAAATTGAAATCCTCCTATCTTCAAACCCACAGCCAGTCCCTTGTGCAGCTATGAGCAGAAGACTCCATATCGTTACGAGTTAATTTGCTAGCTACTGTCTACAACTAGTGCTTTATTCCTCTGTCATTCCTCTTTAACCTACATGAACATTTGCTGTTCTCTCAAGAAGTGAAAGGGAAAAGAATTCTGCTAATCCTGGAAGGCCAGGATCAAAGCAAGTATGTCAAAGTATTTATTCTATGCTATCCTAGAAAAAAATTTAAGTGTGGATTCCATTTCAAGAAATCCTACGCAATAAATGCTTACATAAATTCTGTTTTCACAGAGATACTCCAAACACAGAGCATTTTAGTGTTCCAATTCTCTCCCTTCCAGTGTAAAAATTTGCATTAAGTGATACAGCAAACTTAATCAGAAATAACATATTTTCAGCAGTATGAGATAGTATAGTGAAGAAACAAAACTATTTTAAATACATATTTTCATGGAATAGCATAAAGACATAGAATATGGAATAGCATATACGCATTCTCATGGAATAGCATATACACATAAACAAAATCACAATTTAACAAATTCACTAAAATAGCTATAGAGAAAACCATGTAGGCATGCATAATGAGTAATCCATTTGCATGAAAGCTGCATTCCTAAAAAGGATAGTTACTTAGACATAAATCACAAGGTTTCACTAAGTGGTATTTGGCAGACTATTGAAAAGCAGTCTCCATTGAGCAATCAGAAAAACTCTTTTTCCAAGACTAAATAGAAAACTTGCTCATTTTTGTGTATCTCTCCTTTCTTACTAGGAAAATCAGGAGTACTGAATATAAATAGTAGGCCCCAGAAGAGCAGCAATGCTTGCAGACAAACAAGCTTTCTATTTGCAGGCTAACAAAAGATAGTTATAAATGAAAATAAAACTTTTTAAACTGTTCAGCAATTTGGCTACATTTGGCAAAAAATGGTTATGCAAAAACTGATAGGCAACTAAATACTGTGCCTGCTTGCAGCTAGGGAACAAGGAACCCTTTACACTGTAGCAAATTTTTGCATTAGGTTGAGCATCTCCAAAGAGTCATTTAGTGCTACAGGCAATTGTCATAGCACGATGAAAGCTCTCACTACTTTTTCCTTTGGGAAGAGGAAACTGAGGTAACAATTCCAGTAAACAACTTAGAGCAGTAAGTGGCTGACTGAGAGCTTCTCTTGAAAGCTCTCAGTGATTTCCACATAAAAACAGCCACCTGATTTTGGTAGTGATGGGTAAATAACAGGAAATAATAGACTACCTGAAGAATTACTAGTAAAATCACATTGTATTTTGTCTTAAAGCAATTTAGAACATAAGGTTCTCAAAGCACATAATTACAAAGAGAAAATAAAACAATCGAAATGGGAAACTGAATCTTCTAAAATTAAAGTCCTGTCTACTGCATTATTGATGCAAAACGATACTATGACTTGTAATTTTTCCTCTGTTACAATTCCTTTAACTTCATCTAAAATGAATTTCTTTCCATTACCAAAATTTCTTGAACTGTTTATATTTGGGCTTTTCTTTTCTGCTTCTATCTTTGCCTTTGAACAATTTGTTCAGTGTGACTAGGCTTTTGGCCATGAAAGATATTATACATTCCTGGAAGATATAAATACACTATACACATAAATAAATAAAAAACACGTATAAAAAAGCCCCAACCCACTATTCTAAAAAGTAAGTTAGTTTGTAGTCTATTACTTAATTCACTTATATAAGACCTATTCTGTCTTCCACAACAGCATTCAGAGATAAAGATTTTAGTTACACGATACCTCCAAAACGTAAACATTTGTTACTGTCGTAGCAATTATCCCCAAGGAAAGCTATCATATGCCCTGTATTGGATGCATTTCTGCAGACTCTGGGGGCTACATTCATTCTATTCCTGATACCTATATCAATGCAAAATGTAGTCAGCCCTGCAAAAAGGACATCATTCAGGTGGAAAAAAAAAAAATTACAAAATGCAGTACTGTTATTCTCAAACATTCCTGATTCGGAATTTCAACAACCTCCAGTTCTCATTTAGCTTTTGAACTAAAGGAGGGCTTTTCACAGATTCAATGAGATCCAATAAACACAAGAGCTGGACTATTTTTGTTGCTGTGTGTTCTGTCACTGACATTTTATATGAATAGATGAGTTTAAAAAACCCCAGAATTTAAGTCTAACTAATTTCAAATACTTGTTTCACAACTGTTACATTGTAAACATGTTATTGCTTCTGTGCTGTTCATTTGTTAAAAAGAAATAAAAGAACGGATGAAATTACAATGTTCACAGTTGCTTTTGTTTGTTTTGTATCATACACAGGTTTAAATAAATTCAAAATACTTTGACATTAATATCTTTCATTAAGCAAACGTGATCCTAAACACTAGTAGATTATTTCCATTTACTAATACATTCTGTTAACTGCAACCCAGTTCTATCAGACAGAAGCAAGGAATTGCAAGTAAAATCTTTGTGCTCATTTATTTGATTGCTGCTTTCAGTATCCTCTTACAGTGCAATGCTGCTAAACATTTTCATTTAATAAAACTGCTTTTTACTGTTTGCATTTTCTGGTTGCACGTTCTATATATCCATGACTTTTCTTTAGGTTTGTTCCTAAATGTATTTCTGAAACCATTGTTGTAATTGAAAACAAAGGGCCAATTCACATTCAGATTTTCATGACTCACCAAAACTGAGTAGATATTGTCTGAGAAAGGAAATAATGCTCTGAGGAATTAATAAAATTCTACAGATGCCAAAAATATTTCCATGCTAATATGATCTGCTTGTATTATCTTAATTTATTATGTGGATTTGAGTATCCAAATATCTGGGGTTTTTTTTGGTAATAGGTTGTATTTGTTCTAACTGGAAATTTTTCTAGCAATCCTAAAAGCTAAGGTAATCTAAAAAAGGCATTTCTCCATCACAAAAACACTGGAGGAAATTATCTGGACCAACAAAACTGTATTTCAGAAATAAGTATAGGCAGAATGATTTCAGATTTAGCCATTTCTGGGGTTTACTTATTTATGATGATTTCATATTGTCTGTAACTTAAAGCATCACAATTTTGATGCACAGGTATGCTTCAAAGTATGGAATGAATTCAGAAGAATGTCCTCAATTTGATGTACAATCAAGACTCAGTTAAAATAAATGTTAAAAATTATGCCTTTTCTAGGCAAGATATTAACAATAAAATCTTCACACTTTTGCAAGTCCCTCCATTAGTACGTAACAAAAATGCAGATGCCAGATACTAGTACTGAACTGAAGCAATTAACCTAACTATACATGAAACATTTCTAAAATAAGAACATAAACAGTGCAAAACCTAGACACCAATACAACAGGTTTCTATAATATTCATCCCTCTCATTTCTTCTTAAAGTTGCACAATAATTACAAATGTGAAATGCCTTCTGTTTGCCCTGAGCCAAGAAAGGAACAGTTTTTGTGAATGGCTTAAGTAGCATATAGAAAATTCATGGAAAAATATAGTATGCTTGCATCAGTTAAAAAATAACAAAGTTGCAAAAGTAAAAAATGCAGAGATTAACAATACTGATGTTGTCAGTTTTACTCATTTCTAGCTTTGGTGTGCATTGTAGCTTTGTGTATTTTGTCTGCCTATCATGTACAGGAATTCAAGCCTATTGGTACAGCTCACAACAGAAGGGCCCAGCCTTTTGTTGCAGCAGCAAATATTGATGACAAAAGACAGGTAGTGAGCTCCTCCTATAATTCTCCAATTGGGCTGTATTCATCTGGAAATATTCAAGATGCGCTTCACGGACAACTGAGGGGTCTCATTCCTAACTCATCACAAAAGTGAGTACTGGTATCAACTTATAAGACATGGTCATTTGTGGTATATCACTGTTCTGTTTTCAATTAAAAAGTCCAGCTCTTGCTGTTTTTTCCAATAATCAAGTTTTTATTGATTATCCCAAAAAAATGGTAATGAATGAATACATTTTTTCCAACACAGTGAACTATCCCTTCACCTCTGTAGTAACAATCCTGCAGGTAGCCAAAATTTGCCCTCTATGGCGGGCTGCAACAGTACCTACCTCCTTCTCTCTTATGACTACACTTTACTCTGAATGTTTCTGAACACTAATGTGATTGTATTTTGAGTACCAGGAATGCACAAACTAAACACAATTACTTCATGGTTACAATTTTAAAACTTTGTTAGCTACTTTTTAAGCCAGATATGTGCACTTGTAGGCCAAAGAAATTATTTTAACCCTTTTTTCTTTACAGGATATGAACTACTTTGAACACAGGCATAATATTCGGCCCAAACCTTTCATAGTCTCAGGCCGAAGCAGGTTATAAACTCTGAGTGCTGTGCTGGATTCGGATGCATGGTGTTATTTTTTTCATGGATACTCACCATTCACATTAATAAAGCATACTAATGCATTTGAAATTTACTTATAGTAGTATGTAGCCTAACATTGAAATGAAGGCCAAAAAAACACCCAACAACAAAAACATGCCTGAAATGGCTGACTTACAGAAATAAGACTTGAAATTCAAAATGCTATTTCCAAAAGAAAGCAGGTCACACTCCAATTTTCATTATATTGGTAAGAAAGAGTCTGAACTAACTGTATTCTTGACCCCGATTCAGTTTACAGTGTAACACCAGCTATTGTATACTTACAAACCTGTGGCACTCTGAAATTCTTCTGTCCAAATGCAAATATATGTAATTTGTTAACTTGCTAAATAAAAGATGGCTAATCATATAAGGTATCATACAGGCCATTCAGAGATTTGAAGTTTGTTTTTCAGCAGACCTCTATTCAGAAGGTGACCTAACACAGAGCTAAAACAGAACTATTTACACTATTATATACAAAGACGAAAAAACAGTGCAAACTCTGTGGCTAAAAATGCAGGGAAACTCAAAAGCACCCAAATGATGCAGCACATTGTGATGCTACCTTTTATCCTTTCTAGTAGTACCATTTTTTACCAGTGGACTTAGTGATCTCCATTCCATGCTGACAGTTAAAACAGCCTGCCTTAGTTAAAGACTGACAAACTAGACCAGAAAAACAGGATGATATTTGATTCCTATGTTTGGTGAGATGAATTACATTCTTCAGTCACCTGAGTGATAAAGAGGAGAAGACGTATAGAGCCCCATCCTTCTAAGAACAAGAATTATCGATGTAGAACACTGCTGCAGTGGAGAAAAGGTGCCCATCTCTCCCTGCAACCTGACACTGAACAGGATAAACTACTAAAACAGTCTTTAGCAAATACGCACAGCCTCTAAATGTAGGCAGCGCTTCCACAGTGTAGGTGCACTGTACCAGCTGACTGTTAGACCACTAGGTACCATTTACAGGTACCTAACTGGATTTATGGAGATTCAAATGAGTATATGAAGTACCTTATTTCCTAGTTCAGAAACCTCAATTAGACATTATTTTTCA
Organism: Loriculus beryllinus; assembly: GCA_039877255.1. Classification (NCBI taxonomy): domain Eukaryota; kingdom Metazoa; phylum Chordata; class Aves; order Psittaciformes; family Psittacidae; genus Loriculus; species Loriculus beryllinus. The sequence continues at coordinate 7,141 of JBCJKH010047244.1, forward strand.
TGAAAATACTTAAGTAAATGGCCACTTTACAGCAAGTTATATAGGGGAAAACCCTGCAAAAAATTAACCTGACAGTGATGCAAGAAGTTTCACAACTTTAGTTGGGCAAGGTCTGTCAGGTGTCCTCACACCACAGAAGTCTGTACTTACAAGCTGCAGAATCTCTGACACAGGGTATCACTTCTATAAAATCTTGGTTGTCACACTGTTTATCTGCTGCTTTTTCATCAGTCTGGATTGATATATATCCCCTGCTAAACACAGCAAAACCCAAACCACACCTTGACTGTAAATATACCTTTAGGACAGACAGCTGAGGCTAAACAGGACTTTGACTAAAAGAAGACTTGATTTCTTGATTTCTTGAATGTGGGTTTGAGCTAACAGAGTGGACATTGGTCATAATTTTGGACTTTACTCTGGCAAAACTAACTGAAAATTATATTTAATCTACATTTTCTTTATTCTAACATTACTTTGGCTGCTCACATCAAGAGTTGTGCTTTTTCTAGCCTTTTCCTGTTACGTTCCATTTACTAACACTATCAATGCTGACAAAACTTACTTTTCTGCCGGATTTAAAGGTGGTTTTGCTTCTTCTAAAAGAAGAGACCATAAATTTATAAGTTTCCTCTGTGTGAATTTTTTGGCTGGCTCATGCTAGGCAATGGTGCAGAACTGTACTTTTGCTTTAAAGCTTGCTTGTCATTTCTGGAATTAGCTTTCTTTTGATTCATCTTTGATGGTAAAGTATGTATTTCTCTCTGTATTTTTGAAAAAGTGGTCCTACACAAATTCCCCTCTGAATCAAACAGAAAATTCTGGGTCATGTTCTCCACCTCAGAGCAGCTATTGGGCAGACTACTGTACTATCAGAATATTCTCCCAGCCTTAGACAGAATCATTCAGCTTGGAAAGAAATAGGAGCAACACTGATACACAGATTGAGGAAAGAAATTAAGCATTTAGCACCTCATACATAGCTCTGAATACTACCTAAATGGTAACCAATGACTGTGGAAAGCCTGGGTTATGTGCTTTTACACAGCAACAGCAAATCGTCCCATAACAAAGAAAGCTTCTGGAGTGCTATGGAGAAAAGACTGAAGTGTTCAAAATAGTGCCACTGAAAAAACCTTTGGGCCTAATGTTCACATTATTTTACTAATCCTTTTCCAGATATGTCAAATTGGTGTGCAGTAACTTTACTTCAGTGACATCAAGCAGCATTAATATTTCTAAAAAAACTGTACATCTTCTTTATTATATACAATTATATGTAAGATTTACATCAAAAGCATACCCATTGTTCTTGTGAAGGACCACTTTACCTTCTGCTGAAACACTGTAACTTAGAAAAGCAAAAGTAAGCCTGGCTGGTTTAGTATCCTTTCTTCTTTGAAATGTTTAACAAATACAAAAAAAAAAAAATAGATATATCATTGAACTATTTTTAAAATATTAATAAATATCTTATTATAGGGTTTAAGGAAATAAGGGCAATTACATATTCATTATTTTACACTATTTTATAGTAGTCTCTTCAACTGTGAACTATGATGGTTGTGAGGTACAGGGCTGGAATGATACGGCTAAGATTCCAGTACTGAAGGAATTAATTCTGTCACTGACATGGACAACTTTTGTATACTACCCTTCTGTAGATGTTAAGAATTACTCACCTAGAACAAAGAATTTTACGGAGCCTTAATTAATCCCCACTAAAAATGTAAATTAATCTAGCATTAAAAAAGTAAAGTAATACTATGTACTGAATTATTCAATCTATCAAAGAATTTTTACTATCTTTAAAGAAAATACATGCCAGAATTTTAAGTACTGTTTTATAACTGGCATTGATACTTTCTACAAGAAAATACTTTTCAGTGAATACACATACTTTTGCTTTTCTCTGCTTTCTATACTTTTGCTTTTCTGTACCTGTTCTATTTACACTTTTCACTCCTCTGAACATCACTGTATTCCTATGCTTTTGTCTTTATAATCCTATATGCATTTCACACCCTTCTGTAATGTGGCTATTAACACAGTGGATGCAGCACTCCTTCCGGGATTGACTGTGGCAGTGGACGCAGCACTCCCTCTTCAATTAGCACGGTTAGCTCTATCTGCCCCACGGAGCTGAAAGCAGTGTCTAAGATGGCCCCTAACATTCCACTGGAAATGGAACTTCCTGGTGTGAAGATTGTACATGCTCAGTTTAACACACCTATGCAGTTGTACTCAGATGACAATATCATGGAAACACTGCAAGGCCAAGTTTCTACAGCTCTGGGGGAAAACCCCGTAATAAGGTAATTAGAGCAGTATATTTAATATTTATGAAAATACAAATATAAAATATACAAAAAAATCATGATTTTTCTATTAAAATGGGTAAATGGGTTAGAGACGTTAAGTCATTTAAAGCCATTCAATATTTCCATGCAAGTATTAGTAATTTATAATTTTTAACCCAAAGCATTAAAGGAGTCTTTCAGAATTTACAAATAAATATTTAATAGGAACTAATCTTATATTTGTAGCTGATAAATAAAACCTGACAATGCCACCTGGACTATTGCTGACCGACCACTCCAAATCAAGACTCTGATTCCCTCCTGAATTCAAAATTGGTTATTAAAGTTATCATAATTATTTCATAACCATTTAATAACTTGTTCTTATTAATAAACTATTGTTATTAACTCAGATTTATTTCAGCTGTTGAAATTTAGGTTATGAAGCTTGGGAAATCTTGCAGATGTTTATATTGATCTAGACATTTATCTCACATTCAGCAGCACTCATTCGGTACAACTAGCTCTTGTCCAAAAAGCCAGAATTGGCTATATAGTACTACTAATCCATCTCTGGCTTATGAATTTTATCCACTGCAATGACTAAAAGTCAGGTAGGAACCTTATGCATCTGGGGAAAAATTATTATTATACAATAAGTTTTAAAGCAATATTCATTTGTTTCAAGGGACAACTCATCATACACGCTGCTTTATTTTTACTTTTGCATAATAGTGACTTATTTTTCTGTTTTACAGCAGTACTTAAGTTAATAATTCATAATATGTATAGTGTAAACTAAAGCTAATTACTAATATTTTAAGTAAGCAATAATCACTGGCATCAATGAGCCTTCTTTAGCACCTTGCAGAATTGGGCTGTTACTAACCATAAATATCACATTTATATAGAAGTATTTAAATTTAGTTTGAGAACTGACCTTCTACACAGGTTTGAAATGTCTCTTTTGCTGCGGCACTGGTTGTCACTATGTATGCATTTAGAAATATTATCTTGCATCTTTCTGTCTTGCTTTTTGCCTTCTCTATGTAACTGTACTATCATTTGTTTAATGTTTGGAAATACTTTAGTAAAAGAGGAGAGGGTCAAGGGTTTAACTAGCCACTGGTGAGAACTGCAGAAACTAAGCTCCTTTTATTCATTAAAAGCTTGTGACACTTTTTTCTCCAGCTTAAAGACTGGTCAGAGAAATCTATGGACTGATGAAGATGCAAACAACATAAGCAACACTGCCCAACTGCTGCTGCTCTTACTGGGCCATTTGACAGCTTAGATGCTGCCCTGGGAAATAAAACAAATCATTTTAAGCAAAACCTAGTTTACTTCCTTGTGGAATTAGATGCTTATTTCCAATGGAAATTTACCTAAGGTTTAACAGACTGTAGGAGGCTAGTTGTAACAGGAAATTTAAACTGGACATTTATAGATAGAGCAGTGAGGTAACAGACTTCATTGAATTAAATTTGGACCTTTCCAATTAGTTCCAGTAGCAGTTTAAAATTTACAGATGCTGTATGTTCAGCCTAATTTCTGCCATTGCATACAGACATTTACTCTTTCTCTCAACTACTTAGGATATTAGTTAGCATGATCAATTTAAAACAATCAGCACAGTTTAAAACACCATGAAATATTCTCAGTAAAATCTTTGGGTTATGGGTTATTATAAATTCAACCATCAACCATTGTTTGGACAATAATTTACTTTATATTTTTATCCTAAAATTGGCATTGCAAAAAGTAAACCGTGTCCCATTCTATTTAAGAAATAGATTTTTCCATTCATCAGTGTACAACTTACAATGCTTCCTACTGTGCAATACATGTTCACTTTTTTTTGTCATCTCCAGAAATTAAATAAGCAACAACTATCTCAGCCAAATAATCGCTATATTAACCAGTGATTGAGCCAACTCAAGAAAGGAAAAACACCTTCACATCATGATACTCTCCCAAAAGATTTGTTTGCTTAGGTTTTGGCTGACCTTATATAAAGATATGAGCTGTGATTTTAACATTCTTAAGGCCAGCTGCTGTGAAAATGCAACTTCTGGATACCATACCAAAGAGCATCTGGTAATACAGCAGATCATTACAGGAATGCAACTGGTTTGAGGTTAAACACAGGTATCAGCCTATTTACAAATGCTGCTAGAGCCAGAACAGTAATTATGGCAATATTTTCATGAGTCTGTAGATTTATTTTTGTAACAATTGCATAGATTCTTTTTTTCCCTCTAGCACTTTTTAGATAAAGAGGAGGCTATATAAAGAACTGCTACCTGGAAGAAAGGCTCACTCAGTAGTTGTAGAAATACTTTGTCTTTATGTTTGTTTCCTGAATCATATTCTATGCCGGTAGAACTATTGCTTTAAGGCTTTATAGCTTTAAGGCTTTGTTTGTTAAACTGCTTTAACCTGCTCTTCCTCTTTCTGATACAGTGACCCATCTCCCAGTTCCGTGCCTCAGTCTGACGTGTACAGGATGCTGCATGCCAACCAGCAGGAGCCCAGTCAACCTCGCCAGTCTGGCTCCTTTAAGGTGCTCCAGAATTTAGTCTCCGAGGAAGGTGATTAATAATGATATATTCCATCTGTTCAAAGCATATTTAAATGTTTGTGGGAAAGGGGAATCAAAGAGGAAAACCTGAGAGCTCAGAGCTGTAAGAATTTCTGAAAGCCCAAGTCATTTTAAATCCTACAGATAGCATACCAGCCTCCTAACTTTTTCCCCATTTGCTTGTATAGCTAGCAATCTCCTGCGTGAATAAAATGGTGGTGTTAATCACATTTTTTATAATCTCTTAATGTACAAAGTTGGCTTTTACTGAATGATGAAAGTAGCATGTGCTCATGAAACTAAGAAAGAAAATACTCATTTCCACATCCAGGAAAAGAGAAATTTAAACGAATTCTTAAAATAAGCTTCACCCATCCCCTCTTCATTCTAAATAAAAATGCAGGAGGACAATATGATTTACAGTCACATTTTCTTCAAATAAAGAAGTCTTTAAAATAACGTTATTAAAGGCTGCAAGTTTGTTATATTAATAATAAAAATATAAAAATATTAATAATAAAAATAATAAAAAATAACATACAACCAAAATTAATTTAAAAGGTAAATATTTAAAATTTACATTTTCCTATCTCAGTATTTACCAGAGAAAAATACACCTAACTACATATATCACTGTGGGATTTTGCTTGGTATTTTGTTGTAGTTTGCTGTAACTTTGTACATATCATGTCACTAATCCTTATGAATTTGTTTTATGGTTAGTTATATAAATAAGAAGCTTTCTAGTAGTACTTGACTGTGTTACGTTGCTACGTTAAAGCCAAATCCTCCTCCCTCTCCTGCTATAACCAAGACCTACTATCAAAGAATTAGATGATGTTAAAGAGACAGAGAGCACTGTATATATTCTTGTACTTGGTTTTGGGGTACAGCTACATAATACTTTTCCCAATTCCAAAGAGGTAGAATCTTGCCCACTAAACTTGCATTAGAGAAACTTCATTGCTGGTGTAAGTGAAATTCTGTAAATGCATTCAGAAATGTATTTACAGGAAAAGCATTTAACTGCATCAGATGTTTCTGTATTAGCCTGTACATAATGACTGGTTTGGTTCTCAGATGGACGCCCTGTGGGTACAAGAAGTGTGAAAGCACCTGTAACAAAGATACCTACTGCCATGCCTGGTGCCCAGAAAGTGCCACTCTGTGACAAGTGTGGGAATGGGATTCTGTAAGTTGTTTCTTTTCAGTTTTAGAAAACTCTAGTTCAGACATGTCCTCAAACACCACTGCAGACTACAGGAATGCTTGACAGGTGATCATCTTAGTCTCTGCCTACACTATTAGAAAAATGCTTTTGGAGAACAGAGATATACAAATATATTGTTCCAAATTCCAAATTATTAACCTGTACCTTAGAACACAGTCACTGAGGAAATGTGGATTTTAAACCCATGTAGTCACCATTTTGACATGTTAGACTGTACTTTCTGTGTTGTAACCAAACTAACATGTTTCTTCAAACTCTAGTTTTCCAATGAACTAATGAACTATGCCATCACCTCTATGGCATTTTATGTCATTTACTCAAATTCAGCTTTCAACCTTAAATTATATAGTAGTTAGCAAAACCACTAGATGAACAATCTAAAAGTCTTAAGATAAATACCTAGAGCTCACTTTGTGTCATACTGTAGTTTCTTCTCATTTTAAATTCATGTGAATTAATTGGGTTTTCATTTTCATTGTTTCCATACAGAGGAACAGTGGTGAAGGCACGTGACAAATACCGGCACCCAGAATGTTTTGTGTGCTCTGACTGCAATCTCAACCTGAAACAAAAAGGCTACTTCTTTGTGGAGGGCCAACTGTACTGTGAAGTTCATGCACGAGCTCGCATGAGGCCACCAGAGGGATATGAAGCAGTCACCGTTTACCCCAAATGCTAGTCGTACATTAACACACAAAGATATGCATGCACACAAAAAGACATTTAACAGCTTAGAACTGCAGTACCAGTGTCAGGATTTCTGCCTGATTCCAAAGTAGCAGCATTTAAACCTCTCTTGTGGGATTCTGAGGCAGGTAGAAGTCCCTGTCAGCCAAGAGTAGCATATTATACCAGTAAAATTGTGCTAAAATATTGTCTCTGAAGTTACCAATATAACTCAATGAAGTATAAACTAAACAGCTGCACTGGAATAAGAACAGTGAAACAGCTGAGGTGTTACATGATTACATATACAAAGTGCTGCAATCAAGACATTATTTTCAACATAAACCAAGTATCTGTGCAAACACCAAAGCCACCAAATTGTTACAGGCTGGGCCTTGAGAAATGTAGAAATTTGACAGATCATTAGAAAAGCAGCTATTTTACATGGATAGTACAAAACAAAGTTGTTCCTGTCTGCTTCCACCATCTATCATTCAACTACCATTAATGTATGCCAAAAATAGATTTTTGCTTATTTTGCTTTGAATTGGATTTATACTGACTTAATTTTCTGATGCAGCAACTGAGATACGGAAATATCAAGTCATACAATACAATGGCTAGTGTAATAAAGACTGTTTATGAGAAGCAAAACAGAAGTTCTATGTTGTTTTAATGATTTGCAATGACATCAGCTTTCACATCACTCAGCATAAAACTGTGCTGAGGCATGCACACACGCTTGAAAAAAAAACCCACACTCTAATAGGAACTGACTGAAAATTGAGTATGAAAGTAAATTTTTAAACCTTTCTGCACAAAATGGCATTGTGGTTTTTTGCATCTCCATCTTTCAATTTCCATAATAGAAACAATGAGGAATATAGTAATATTATTGCTGCTAAATGAAAACTTGGACAACTTCAAAACCAGAAGTGAATTAAAATACACAAAGAAAAGATAATTTCTAAAAAGCCTGCTGAAGGCCTAAGGGAAAAAAAAGGCTGAAAGAATGCAGGTTTTACATCAATTTCTGAAACTTTTAAAGGGCTGCATTACTTTTAGGTAGGCGCTGGCTACACATACACATCTGACTGACAAACCAAACCTTAGCATTTTCAAAACGTATCACCACAATTCATAGCTGATTGAGGTATTTTGAACCTCACTTTAAAGTAGAAGAATCTACACCATTTTCTATCATGTCTACAAGACCAGTAAAAATCAACAACTCAGTGGCAAGCAATCTTACAGACTTCCCATTCTAAGACGGTTAGATGTGAGAAGAATATGGAATTAAAATGAGAAGCTGTATATGCTGTAAATTAATTTTCAAAATTCAGATGGGTCCCAAAGCTTGCAATACAATGTCCACATAGTCAAAGACTGACTTTTCGAAACATCTCAAAGTATTACTGAAGAACTGAAATGTTTTAAAAATGTGTGTGCCATTACATTTATAATTTATGTCTGCATATCAAATGCAGACATAAAAAAAAAAAAAAAAGGAATTGCACCCTTTTAAAGATTAGTCAGTGAATTATTTGGGGGCACAAAACATAATTCTGCTCCTTATGCACCATGGAGGCTACATGTAGCATTTATATTCTTCCACTGATAAAGCCCATAAAATGAATCTGAAAATCCTTTTGAAAGGGAGAATGCACATTATGTCTATTTTAACAAACCTAAAATGTAATAGGTGTTTTAAAATACTTGCTTGATGTTCATTTCTTCATGGAGTAACTGAAGGTAAAAATAAATCTACTACATATGCTAAAGTCTCTGTATTTCTTTTCAACTGGTAAGAAAAGTGAGAAAGTGTGAGTGTCAAGTAACTTGACAGTAATAGAAGTTCGGCATTTTCAGCCTGAGAAAGGAGTATGCTTCAGGTTTATCAAACCTCCGATAAGAAGGAAACACAATTTTTTATTATGCATTTGAGTATATAACCTAGGCAAAATTAGCTTTCTAAAACTGAATGAGATCATGTACTTTCAAAACTGAATACCCAGCCTGCTCTCTCTTTAACAGGTCAAACATACCAATTGTAAATGTGGGGAAAATCTCAGAAATAAAGCTACAAGAACCATTAGGTTAAAAGAAGGTCACAGAACATGACCTGATGCCAAAACTTTGTGGGAAGTTCAGTGGTACTACATCATCCCGTGATGCTATTTTGAGAGCTTTGAGGTTGGACATGACTTTGATAGAATTAGAAGGTAAGCCTATCTAATTGCAACCACTGACATATGTAAAAACCTTTATACCAATATAACATAAAAGAAACTAAGATTTTCAGCTAATGCAGATTCTAAAATCCTTGATCCTAATAGAGGAGGAGAAATAGGAAATTTCATCCTACAGTCACTTCAGTCTGGGGTAGTTGAACCTACAGATACAAATGCAAGAGAAAGATACAGCAATTGCAGCAATTGGCTATCTTAATTCTTTAGCTCAATAGAGTGCCAGTAGTTCCTGGCACAAATCCTTTAAAAGTGTCCAGGCTAAAAAACTATCCACTTTATCTTCTGGCTTAAGAATGACATAGTCAGTAAATCATGATTGCTTAATGCTACTATGCCTTTCAGCTGTGTCGACTTTTTTATATATATATTGCAAGGCAAAAGCCAAGGCATTTATTTTTAGATGGAGAGAAAGCTAGGAAGTGTTACTTCACATGCTTGCTATCTCAACTCTTCAGATGTTGATCAACAGGTGTGAAAAGCTTTCCTCAGATACACTTCTGCTACATTAACAGCAGGGCTTCTCTGGGAGATGTTAAAAACTTGTATGGAACTGTAATACTCTGACTAAGCCAAGAACTGCATTTGAAAATACACACATTAATGTATATGAGACTTTTGTATTAATTGTTCCAAGACAAATGCTTTTGGTCTTTTAAGTAATGCTGAAGTGTTGTCAACAATATGAAATTGAAAAAGATCTCTAAAGTAGTTAAAAGAAACTTGTATCCAACAACTCAACACCTTCTGTCAGTTTTTCAACCACATTTCATTAAGACTAACACTTTTGTTATGATCACAAATACGCCATTGAGAATAGACTCCCGTTACTCCCATCTCCTGTGTTTTAGTTTGCATGACACAACAGCTTCAGAGTGTACAAAGCGGTTTCTGTTATGATGAAATTAAACTAGAAGATGATCTCTGGGAGCACTGCTAATGCAACCAACCACTAATGGGAATGCATATCAGGTAGATGCCACGTCCTCAATACCAACTGATTTGTTCCTACTGCACCACATTACCTGCTAGCACAGACATAGATTGAAACATGCCTTGCAACTGTAACAGAGAACAAGTTTCTTAACAAAAAATTAACTTACTGTCTGGGACCCACTTCTGATGCTCCAAAGCTCAGAGGTGTTTGATCAAGAATTTTGGTTCAAATTTCTATAAACCATATAAAAGAGAACAACTGTGCAGCTGCATATAGGTCTGACTTGCATATGAAACACATGCACTCGATTTAGACTCTATGTTAGGAGCCTTTTCCACAAGTTCATTAGTATTTACCAAGGGGGTTTATACATTTATAAAATAAAATGGTGGAAAGAAAATGTGTTTGTTGGCATACATCCAGCAAATTTTATCTCTAAAGAGATAATCTCTAAAGAGATAAAATCTCTTCAGGATTATGCATGTATTCTTAATATGTGAAGTTTTAAAATGCATACACAATTCTTCAACATACTCGGTACCACCAACTAAAATCTTTGTCTCCACAGCATATGCTTGGCAAGTAATATTATCTACACAATGTCCAAGTTCACAAAGGATTTTGTTTCTATTTATTGTAAAGCACACATTTATTTTAGCATACTGAGTGGTTTTAGTTCCATTCAGTCTACCTAAACCTCCTTCTTCCCACATCAGGGCATAATCCAAAAACCAGTAAAGCTTTTAGGAGAGTCTTGGAAGGTTGTTTATTATATTACTCTGAAAACCCAAAACAAAACAAAGCCCCATGCTCTCTGGCACAGGCTCCAACAGTTGTCCAAAATAAAACTTTAAAGAAACACTGTTTCATACAGTTCATGTGCTGACAAAATGACAGCAGTGTTGGAGTGACAAATCCAGAAATACAGGAACTCTTGAGAACTCTAGCAGCTACAGATTAGTATTTATTAACAAGAAAACAAAATATTCAGCAAAACCAATAAGATTCTGAGCAGAAAGAATCCCTTGCAAGCTTTTCATGGTCTTTTTTTTTCCAGATGCTGTTCAAAGCCAGATTTTTACAGATGTCTCACTCTCTGTATCATTTCTTTCTTAATCCTTTTAGTATATTTTTGATTTAAGAGGTTTTTAATTACCCTGCTAAACCAGTAGCCTATAAAAAGTTAAAATATTAATTAGACCAGATATACTAAAGAGATATGCCTGGAACAGTATGTTCTGTGGAAAGAAAAAAAAAAAAAAAAAAAACAACCAAAAACAAAAACAACTAAACAAACAAAAACCATACAGCCAAATTGTCTCTAGCACATTCAGGCCAAAACAAAGTTTCCCTGTTACCACAAAGAGCAACATTTGAGTGCGCCCTCAGCAAGTTTGCCGATGACACCAAACTGTGTGGTTGGGTGGATGTGCTGGAGGGAAGGAATGCCATCCAGAGGGACCTTGACACGCTTGTGAGGTGGGCTGATGCCAACCTCATGAAGTTT
>JBCJKH010047247.1:0-11288 GCA_039877255.1 Loriculus beryllinus
TAACCACTGAATCACACTGTTTCCCTCAAAGAAGTAGGGGTGCTTAGCCTTTTAACTGAGAGTAAACTACCCTGACACTATCACACCAGTAATGGAAAGCAACAACTGTCCCTACCACATCACCGAGCCTACCAGAGACAGGGAAAGAGACCAAAGAGCCACACCACCACCTCCCAGACCAGCCACATCCATGCCTTCCTCAGTCCCTTCCACAGTGTCAAGAGGACATCAAGGCTGTCCAGCAGCCAGGATTCATTGTTTCTGCCTTTTATTCCTGGTGTGGCCCAGCTCTGTGCTCACTGCATGTGAACAGCCAGCCACTGAGTCCTGCTCAGTGGGGTCAGCGCTGGAGGTAACAGCAGCCTCAGGCCAGATTGCTTCATTACCAGAGATATTTTGACAGCCCAGCAGCAAAAGGAACAGCAGGGAGGGCTCAGGTGGGTGTTCAGGGGCGGAGGGTTGGGAAGGAGGATTTCATCTTACCCCACCATTGACTGTCATCATTTCGGTCAATGGTGGGTTAAGAAACCATTGATTGTCTCTTCTCATCAAACTGTTCTCACAAGATGCCTCTTCCAAACCACCTTCCCTGTATAGCTATGTCACTAGGAGGTAAGTACTCAAAACCTAGAGGAATTCAATCTCTTGGGGAGAAGCAAAGCAAGTTTTATCTGGGAGGCAAGGACTAATTCCAAACTAGCTGCTCTGTTCTTCTAAACAGTAAATAACTTCCCATGCAGGGAATACATTTTCTGGTATAGAGGTATGCTGGGCTGTAACAGTCACCTGGCCTATAGCTCAGAGACACTTCCGTGCTGCTGCACACACTGCACAGCCAGAATCACCCTCAACAGCTCCAAGAGGCTGTTTGTGCACCAAGTGACCACCTTCCTTTGTGATGTGCTGTCAAGGGATGGAAAACCTATCAGATGATAGAAGCACGGATTCATCTCTCTTCCTTACTGGTTAAAGTTCAGGTTTGTTGTGGTAACTTCAGTCAGAATCAGCCCTGAGATCTCTACAACAGGAGTTTAAGTTAAAAGGGCACAATCCATTAAAACTAACAGCACATTTTTCCTGACTTCACACCTCAGTGTTCCAGTCCCCCATAATACAGCAAGAGATTGCCCTTCTCTGCAAAGCTTTTGGAAAACAACAAGTCTAGCTACACACAAGGGATGCTCCATGATGTATAAAAAGCACTTCCAGAAACCAGCAATGGAATAAAGCCTTATGTATCAAAGCTGCTGTTGTAGTAACCATTCTCTCTGATCCTTTACTTCTAAGGCAAGAGCTGCCTTCTTTTTTAGTTCCAGTTGTTGGACAGCTTCCCTGTGCTTCCCTTTGCATTAACTACACTTCTTCATGCATATTGCAGTTAAAAATGCATCTTTCTCCTTTGTCTACTGCTCTCTCTTCAGGTTATTTATTGCTAATTCCCACCTGCTGTGGAAGACCTGAGGTACCAGAGGTGTAGGGCAGAAGAAAGCTTCCACCAGATCCTCTCTTTCCCCTAGAACCTTTGTGCTGCTCTGCTCCACTGCAAGGAAAATCTCCCTGTATCAGAGGATGGTGAAATGATGGTCACATTGTATTAATCTAAAGCTTGGCTGTGTCCCAACATTTGTATATCACTCTTTGCTATTGCACTTCCCCAACTTCCTGCCTGCCTTCCTGCCTACAATCACAGTAACAGAAAGACAAACTGGAAAACTGACTATGGAAGAATCTGGGTCTGACTGGAATCTATTGCTGGGTTAAACCAATACAACATTAGTGACCCCTGAAAGGAAGATCACTTCAGATGTGCCAGCCCAACATCAAACAGTGCTGTGAAAGATAAGCCCTGGGTCTCTCCCTTATTTCACAAGCATGTACAAACACACATGCACAAACCAAGCACTTTTTTAGGTTAGGCAGCTTAGGTTAGCTAATCCTTTGGAAAGAATGTGTCAGAAGAGTCTAAAGTAATCAAGGTGTGACTGCTTTTAATACATGCTAGAAAGATCAAATTAAAGACTAGGTAGAACCTGTCTTAACCAATTTAGGAGGTGCTGAAGTGCACATTACTCTCAGCTTTCAAACACAGAGCTACTGTGTCCTAAAGTCTTTAAATCACTGGGCATCTCTGCAGACAGGTTTTGGATTGCTCCAGTTCTCCTTTGTAGAAATTGATGTAGTGCAGTCAATGCCCCAGTAATGATGGGATTAGCATACACCCCCTCTCCACTAGTGTACCTGCGCCCCACTAGAGCTGTGCCAGTTCCACCAGGAATGCTTCTGAACTGTTACTGTTACAGCAGTGTAGAACTTGATGTAGAGGTATGCCCTAGTCAGGGCTGTCTGTAGTGCAGGTTCAGGTCTGACTGCAGCTAATGCAGGACCCTGATGCAGGGTCCATCTGCTATAGCTAAATGTTACTAACTTAACACTGGTCCTCCAAGAAGACATCACACAGAAGCTCCATCAGCATGGACCTGTGTTTCTGTAGGCAATTCTCACTGAAGTTTGTGCTGCTGTGCTTCCTCTGCAACGGTTTCCTGGACCATCTAGGTCAACCAGTACAGGAAGCTGGTCCTAACTTCAGAACCATGACATGGTCACTTCAACATGTACACTGTGTTTGAGCACAACATGCCTATAGTCACAGGCAGAGTCTCCAGTGAACTCAGGGAGACAATCACACACAACTTTGCACTCACTCCTCACTCGGGCCTCCATCATTATGAATAAAAGCTGGGTCAGGACCACATGAACCCACATGTTTGGGTTTCTTGTTCTTTTCTTTCCAACCTTACATTCCTAGAAGAAGGGTCTCATTCAAGTCAATTTGTTGGCCATGAGTCCACTGCAACGAGAGCGCTTTAATCTAACAAAAACTCAGATAAAAGAAGAGAATAACAAAACCAAAGGGAATTTCTAAAAATAAGTAAGTAAACAGGCACTGGAATCTTCTTATGGTGCTTTGAGGTCCTTGGAAGCAAAGCAGCTTTGCTGCTCCTTCCCTTGTGTTGCTACGTGCTTGTGGACAAGAGAAGCTGCAAGTAGTTAGCACTGAGTTTTATTTGTTTGTCAGACTTCCAGACTTGAACTCTTCTCCATGTGGAGTCAGGCATTCCAACTTCTCTTCCTGCTTCTCTATGTGAGTGCAGCAATTCACCTAGGGGCTCCAAACTCAGGTTCTTCACTCATAAAACAAAGAGAAGACATCGCTGTAAAGCAGTGTTGGGAAGCACAACTCTTCAGGTGAGCACACTCTCCATCATTTCTATCTCTCACTGCAGATTCCTATAGCTCTGTCTTCCTCAAGTTCAGTAACTCAATCACTGAGCAAACCAGATAACTGTGACCCATAACACACCGCAAGCGGCAACTGCAGAAATGTCAGAGCAAGCAGTTCACAAGGCATTTTGATGCCTAAAATTGCTCATCTAAACTCTTTAGCAAATCCTTACCAATAACTGTCTTGTTCACAGCAGGGGAAAAGCATTTTGCTTCTCACACATCTTCCTTGCCTCAGCCAAAACTAATGTGCAGCCAGACATGGCACAAACCATTTTCACCCACTCCTCACACTCAAAAGGCACCCATGGAAATAGATACACTGTCAGCACACACTTGAAATACTCCATACGCTGCCACTAAGTGTAAAGTTTTGCACCAAGAGGGAAGGATAAAAAGGCATCTTCATCATTGTGCTGCCTGCAAAAGTTACTCCTTTCATCTGCTGAGTTCGCCATAACTGGGGGTAAAATGATGGGAACAGCTACAGCCCTCTAGCAGTTTACACACACAGGAGTAGCGACAGCCTGGCACCCTTGTTAGACACAGACACACAGGCATGTGCATGCAGAAAATAGCTTCTGGATAAACGAGAGAGCTAATTTTAGTCCATTTTGTGCCCTGAGAAAGACAGGAAGAGCTAAAATATCAAACCTGAGCTTCTGTGCATATATCAACTGGTGAGAGATGTGCTGCTGAAAGAGCAGTTTATGGGAGCTGACATCAGGATTTTGGTCCCATGGTAACTCACATCTGCCCCTCGGCAGACTAACAGATGTGCCAACACAGCTGGAGGGGCAAAACCTGGGCTCCAACACACATGTCATTTCTGACTACCCAGAAAAGCCCTAGGAGGAAGTTGAGGCTGATTACTGAGGATGAACAGTAGAGGAAGAAGATCTTTGTAAGTTCCTGTCTTCCCTTTTAAGTACCTGAAGCATGCAGATGTTCCTCACACATGCTTTGCACCCAGAAACAGTGTTGGCGTTAGCAGTAAACCACTGCATATATGTTAAAACTGACCCTAACATAGTCTAACCACTGTAAATATCCAGGAGACACTCACATCTATTACACCCAACTGTTTGTTGCTTTCCTTCCATTTTTAAGGAGTCTGTCTCTGTGGTATTGTCTCTGATCACAATTACAGCAAAACACTGATTCGGATGCACATGGGAACATCATAGGAAACAAATACCAAATTGCCTTGACAAAATAACCAAATGCATTTATAGGGATGGTATTGCTTTTAATTAGCCTTAATTCCCAAAGAATTATTACTTGCTCCAAAAGAGAAAGTCTTTATGGATCCATAAATTACTGAGTGCAAGATTCTCCCCCCCCCACACTAATACCTGAGAGCAGACGCAGCATAACTCACCAGGGAATTTGCTGCATTTGACTGCATGGATGCTCATTGTTCCAATATAGTTGGTATTTTCATTATAGCTACAAAGATTGCATCAGTTCTCACTGAGTGAATATGGAAATCAAGGCCCAGTCTGGATGAACCTTCAGACTACCACAAACACGTGGTGCTTCTTAATCTGTGTGTTTGCACACATACACTGGCTATATACACCTAAGGTTTTACACCTTATTCTAATCAGATCTGTAATTTGCTTCTTGAAATACAATAACGTAAACTAAGACATTAATTTCTCTCTATAAAATGACTATGACCCTACAAGTATCACTCTTGAGAAGGCCATGGTGCAAACCCAAGCAAGTAAGATCAACAGGAGCATACGTGCCTGGGTGAACACAGCTTCTGCTTCCATCTGGAGCTTCATGCTAAGTGTGTGACTGGGTGTTTTAATTTGCAGGGAGATTCTCAAGAGGTTGTGAGAGGGAGTAGCTGGCACTTCCCATCTATCTGTGTCACTATGGTATCTAAGCACTGGTATTTCAGATTATAGCTGATTATGGAAAACATTTCCTTAGCTAACTGCTGGCCCTTTAGTAACACTAACGCCCTCTTTTGTGGCATTCCTTGAGCACTGTGGCATTCCAAGAGCACTGGGAAATTTACCATTAAGATTATAGAGCCATTTCCTGCTGCATAACTCTGAGAGAGGTACTTTTCTGATCTTATTGGTATTACTCAACTGGAGAAAAGCATTATTATTTGGAATAATAATAGAGATCATACTGTTAAACCAACAGTACTTTAACTACACTGATACTTCAGTAACTGGCTTGCCAAGCAAAGGGATCTCTCTCATTGTGCCAGTATGGTGCCACAGGAGGAATTCTTGTGGGAACACCAAAGAAACTCGCAGTGCAATGAGAGTCTGTGATCAGAGCTGCTGTGAGACAAGTTGTTTGGGGAATGGATTTGTCTCCTCATGGAATGGACAGGATAAATCCTCCCCAGCTGATTTGTGCTAATACCTTCAGCTGTGGGCCATTAACAAGCATCTTAGTGCAAAAAATACATCTTTACATCTCAACTTGGTTCGCTTTGGCTGGGTGCACTGTTCATAAGGAGATGCAGCTGCCAGAATCAGGCTTTCAACATGGTATTTGCAGTGACAAATGCAAAATTCCCTTTCCATTGATGTTCTAGGAGCTGGCTTCAGACTTGCTGCTGCACTAAATGCCACTAAATCAGTAAATCCATTTATTGGAATAGTCATAGAGAACTGCAGCAATGAGACACAAACTTAATCCAATTCAAACCTCTTCGAAGCAGGAGGAAATAAACATTCATCTCTGTTCTCCAGGAAACTCGAGTAGAAAAGGGCGGAACCTTCAGGATGGATATGATAAAGAAAAGGCCATTCAGGAGGCAACACAAATAAACCTTAGCAATAACTCAACAGGGACAAGAAGGGGAATGATGTCCCAAGCACTTCTTTAGCAAAGCACTGGAAATACCTCTGGGATTGTCCAAGGATACAGCTTTCCATCAGCTCCCTATACGCTCGGCAGTAACATCTGGAACCCCCATCCAATTAGAAGACGAAATGCAGGAGGATCAAAGAGAGCTTCCCAACTCTCATGAGAACAAGCTGGAGCATGGGATAATTAGCACTTCGCCTCTGCTAACCACCTCTAACTTGTCAGATTTCTCCCTGGCCTCCCCACCTGCCTCTACAGTCCCCTGTGCCTCTGGAGAACTAACCTCCCCATAACAACAGTTGTCCTGACACATCCTAGAAGTTCATAGCAGGCTCTTCTCTCCCCATTAACCAGAGACAGTCTTTGGAATCATATTTTCACTGCTTTGGGGAAGGAGTGAGGGCAACAGATGGGGGGTGAGGAAAGAAGAAGCAGGGTTCAGCAGCCCTGGGGATCCTGGTGCAGCTACAGGCAAGCAGGAAACACCAGGAGAAAAATACAGCTAAATGATAACAAAATGAGATTTTCTTTGCTTCTTGTATTTCTTGCTTCCAGGAAGTTCCAATCGGGATGAGAGAGGTGTAATTCACTGGGAGAGAGAAACATTTGCTCACTGGTTCCCACTTCTTTTTCATGGCTAATACATGGCACATAGCACAGAAGTTTCAAGCCTCAAAGGCACCTTAACAATAGTGAGGAGTTGAACTGTTAGCAGCAGGATTGAATTGTGAGTTGCCCTTGCAAAGGGGATGTGGGCTATGTGTGTCCATCACATGTAGGGACCCTTGAGCTGCACCACTGGATTGAGTCTAAGTGCCTGCTCTTTTCCAGAAGAACAGCAGTCAGCAATTCACTTCTAGCCAAGTGGCAGTCTGGTACAGAAGGGGAAACTTATGCTGGAGTCCCACAACAATCAGGAGATCATTTCCCCATATCCCATGGCAATTCCCAACAGGACAGGAGCACTTTCTTCTGACAAGTCAATCCACAAATGTAAGTTCCATCACTTACAGCAGTCACAATCCTGGAGGCAAACTCTATGGAGGAGTTTTGCCACTCTGCTGGCAAGGGAAACAAAGTGATGGGGCACACAACAGATCTGCATGCAAAGAAGCAAATAAGCTGAAATAAGAGTGAAATGTTAATGAAGATCTGGAAAGCACTGTGAGGTTAAAGGTACCCCAGGAACAGAACTCAGCCAGGAACGCCAGGTAAGGTCAACCTAGGGATTGCATGTGATTTTATCTTAAAAATCCAACTTTACATACAGTGACTGCAAGAAAATGTAATAAATGTAAATCATGGAGCAGTGATGTCACGTTTATTTGGAGGAGTTCTGCATCAGAATCTATACTGGGTGGTTGCCAGAATGACACAGCCCTGACCTCATCCTCCAGTTCAGGCTGCTTAGGCTCATGCAGAGGAGCACACACGTGCACCAGAGCTCTTCACTTGCCATCTCAAGCAAACCTCAACTGCCCTCTACCATTTGACCTGCACATACACCTGAGTGCTGAGGTGAGCCTACAGCCCCATCCTTGTGCAACCCACCTCCCAGAGCAGCTCTGCCCCATCGACCACAGTGCTTGTATGAGCTTGCTCTTATCATGAGCTGCAAAGTCTGCAAACCCAAATCTTTCCCCTTGACAGAAGCTGAGCTCCTAAGAGGGGAATGAGCTTGTTCAGGGTATTGGAGATTCAGCTAACTGATGGACAACTGCAGAGGCTGGGATGCTCATTGCGCATGGGATGCTCTGTTGTACCTGGGATGCTCTGTTGTACTTGGGATGCTCTGTTGTACCCGGGATGCTCTGTTGTACTGCTGTCTCTAGCTCCACCAAACCACGACTAGAAATACATTAGATTCCCTTTCCCCTATCTCAGCTCCAACCTGCTGTTTAACACCCACCCTTCTCCCAACCCTCAGAAAAGCCTTTTCCCTGCTGTTTCTCCCTTGCCAAGCAGCAAACCCTCAGACACGGCTGCCCGGGGGAGGCGAGCACCCCCGAGAGGAAGAGGCGCCGGTACCGTGACCACCAGTGCAGCCCACCCCGTGCTCCGCCGGGCCGAGGAGCGCTCCCGGCCGGCCCGTCGCTGGTCGGGAACCCCCCGGCGGGGCCCCCTCCGCCGCCGCGGGTTGCTGGCAGCAGCCCCGGAGCCGCAGCGCTGCCGTCGGGGAGAGAGGTAATAAATAACCCGGGGAGCGAGGCGCGGAGCCCGGCGGGCGGCGCAGACTCTGACCTGACAAATACCCACTGGAAAATCATCACCTCCCGCCCCCGGGAGCCTGGAGCCGGAGCCAGCCCCAGCCCGGCCCCAGACGGGGGGGTGGGGGGGTGGCTCCGCAAACACTAGGGCTGGCAGGAGCCAGGCGGGACCGCTGCCCGGCCCGTCCAGCCGCGCCGAGCGGGAGGCAAAGGTGGTGGGTCTATGCATAGATAGATTAGATAGATAGACAGGTAGGTAGAGTGATAGATAGACAGATAGATATCGATGATAGACAGATGACAGATATCAATGATAGATAGATATAGATGATAGATAGACTGATAGATAGATAGATAGATAGAGAGATAGATAGATAATAGACACTTTACTTTCCATTCTATGCAATAAAGTATGATTCTAAAGAATAAAACAGGGAGCACAGCTTGAATTCCAATTGGTGGGGAGCCTGTTGTTAACCATCAGGGAACTATTTATTCTCTAGCCTTACTGATGCTCCTTGGTCAATAATGATAAAGGTGGGGGGGGGGGGGAAGGAGAAGAAGTTGCAGCCATTATAAGGAAGCAATCACATTACTGAGGAGCAGCAGCAACAGCCCCCTCAGAATCTATGATTCCCTGAGGTCATGTCTGGTATGCTCAGCCCACTGGCCACTGGCAGGATTTGCCCTGCATCATTAACCCACCAAACAGGGTTTTTTTGCTTGCCAGGAATGACTGATTTCTCCAGCCTGATGGCAATCATCATTTGGGAGCAGAGCAGTGCTCTCCTGCTGCTGAACCATCCCCAGTGATACTCAGTAAGGAAGAGCTGGGTGGTTGAACAGATCCCTAGGAAAAGGGAGAAGAAAATGTGTCTATTTATTGTGTTAAACAGTCACTGCTCCCTAATTCTGACACTTTCTCCTGCACACAGACATGTAACATACATGTATGATTGCACTAAGCCCTGATCAACTCTCAACACTTCCTGTTTGTCTCGCTCTTACCTCTGAGAACCAAGAATATATTGCATGAGATGGTGTACAAATGACAAGTGATGGTCCCCTGTCCCAAGCACTTGGCCGGTGCACTCCAAGACTCTGCTATTTCTTGTGTTACTGGATTCCAAGTGAGTTTTGCCAATGTTTCAGGCAGGATCAGAGTCACACCAGGCCAGCTTTAGAAACTTCTGGCATCCAAACTGGATGGCAGGTCAAAAACCCCAAACACAGTGCAGAAACCTATGCTCAGAGTTCCTTTGCTCGTACCCACAGGGGAGTTGCTTGGATTTGAAGGGTTTGATTAACTCCTCTTTTACTCCTCTCCCTGGCATCATTCCTTCACAGGGGTTCCACACAGGCCTGAATAACCAGCAGAGCTTACTGATGCCATGCTACAAGCACAGAATTCCAGACTGGTTTGTGTTGGAAGAGGCCTTAAAGCTCATCCATCCACTTCCAATCCTCATGGGCAGGGACAGACCTAGAAGCACAGCAGGAGTGAGGAGCAGAACAGGGGGACCATAAGTAGTGCAGCTGTGGCTTCAGGGGGCAGAGCCTGCCTAGAGTACAACAGAGAAAGCAAACAGGGGGTGTTCCAGGAGAATCACAGTCACCACAAAGGAATTAGCAACATTTCTTTAAGGAAAGGACACGGGTTTCTTATTGCTATGGTCTTGCATCTCCCCTCTTTCTGCTCTGTTACCTGCTGTGGCCTTGACTGGCATTTCCAGAGGAGTTCAAGGACTGGCTCGGCTTCAAATTTTAATGAGGATGAACCAGGATGGCCTTGGCCATAAAAAATTGAAGTTTCTCCATTTCAAAACACACAGCTTTTGCTCAGAGAAGGCAAAAGGTCTGGGGAAGTGGGAAGCGCATGTGCTTGAACTCCCCAGATACGGAGTTCTGAACGTCTCGTTTCGAGACAGCTCCGGTCTCCTTTCCATTCCTTTGAAGATTCTGCCTTTAGCCTGCAGAGCAGGTTCCTTCTGTCAGTTTTCTGGTTTGGGGAGCTAAGGAATTCTGTTACCAAACAGAAAGCTTCCCGGGTTCTGGAGACGTGGCACTTCCCCTCTTTAGGTCTTCCACCAAAGCAACACAACTGACAATGCAAGGCATCTGTCTGCTCAAAACCAAGTGACAGGCTAAGGTTCCTTCAGGTGAACACAAATATTGCTGGTTATTCACTTGCTCACTGGTGTTTACACACACCTACCCAAACGTACTGCTGCCTCTGACGATGTTCTGAGCTGGGGAAGTGCCCTTAGGTTGTGACTACTTTTCAGGGTAGCACTGAGTGGAGTTGTTAGGAAGTTCCTCTCAACCAGAACAAGGATCAGCATGCTTTAAGGGCAATCATTAAATGAATCTCTTTCAATAGCAAGATGAAAATCAAGATCTAGAAGAATAAGCAGGAGAAAGGAGGGACATTGTTCCTTGCTGCCAGCAACAAGACTCCTATTGACGCTGCTAGCAGTCATTCACACTCACCAGCAAAGGACCATAAGCCTGGATAAAAGCTTGACTTGTAGACTTGGTACAATTAAAACCTTTTACAGAAGCCAAGAAATGGGGTTCATTCTAGCTCAGAAGAAACGCTGGAGTGCCTTTCAGGGAGAAAGCCATGTTCTTTCCTCTGTACAGGGATGCCTGTCTTTTTGCTCACTGTGATGCCTTCTCTAAGCTCTTCTGGGGGTAGGGGTATAAATCATCATAATGCCATGGCATGGCATATAAATCATAATAAAGAATAATGATATGTAATAAGGATGAATAATATTAAGAGGAGAACAGCATTTGAGAGAGAGCCTGCACACACACCCCTAAGTGTACAAATACAGATAGAAAAGGTGGTTGCTACTGCTTTGTGAACATTTTTGTTCTCAGTGGGTATGTGCTGTCAGCACACCGACCCCAGCCTCCTTTCACCACCTTCTTTGCCTGCTCTCCCTGCCC
>JBCJKH010047250.1:875-18977 GCA_039877255.1 Loriculus beryllinus
GTAATTCTATCTAGAAGTATTTTGCGCTTAGAAATGTCTCATGATGCAACAGTGAACCAGGTGCCAAAACCAACAAATCATGAATTACTACGAGATTAACTGCAACCTCTGAATGGTTCAACAAAGAATCAAACTGGTTTCTGTACGCCATCACGATTTACCAATATACAGGCATCTTTGCTCTTTTGCTGTGAGCTGACAGTAATTATTTTAGAGAGAGAAAAAGAAAGTGTGGAATTAGTAATGCAGATGCTGAAAGACAAGTGGCAAGATTCTACAAGAAGAATGCCTCAAAAAATGCTACTTTGTTCCCGTTTCTACTGGCACCTATTCCCCAAGGTAAAAGGCCAGAATGACCAAAGCCAACTTAATAGTAGTGTGCAGAATGTCAAGCCGACAAACAACATAAAAACAAGTCACGTTGTGTTATCTGTGGTCACGTTCTTCAGGGTTAGTCCAGTAACTCAAGACTTTACATTCTTCCGTCTTTATTTGTTTATTTTAATTAAACATGTAATGGTTAATAAACAGACATAGTCCAGAGTTAGTAGGTTGGTATTATAACATTTATTAAAATAATGCTATGGGTTAATAGAAACAGCAAAGAACCAAAGAATTTAAATGCAAGCTATGTAAAAACCCAACTAAAACCCAAATATGTCTAATGTATTCATCCAGTAGCTAACTAAAAGCCCAAGAAAGACAACACTCCCAATATAATAAAGTACTGCAAAACAATTGGCAATTTTTCAGTTATCAAAATTGTGGGTTTTGCATTTTGTATCCTTTTTTCTCAATCAGGAAAAAAATTCTTTTGAATGTTATATAACATACATATAAAACAAGATAGAAAAATACATTATAAACTTGTAACAATGGCTGTAAATACATTATCTTACATGTTTCTCATAGGCAATAGGTTGGTTATGGTACATACATTGCATGAAACTACTAAGATAATAAAGAATAGACAAATACATGTCATCTGTACGGTTACATACAAGCGACACTCCCATCTACCCACTCTAAAAAAATTACATAATACTGTCAGAAAGAAGTCTTAAAACTACTTATTTTAATAAAGAAAAAGTAATTAAAGAATGATAATACTGAGAACCAAGGCATTCAGAGATTTCAAAAGTCATGCTTTTTAAGTTCATCCAAAAATTTTGTCAACTAAATTTTCAGAAGTTTGTTCAGAGCAAACATTACTTTCACATGTCACACATCTATTTCATACACTTCCCCTCCGCCCCAGTAAAAGACCTTTGATAAACATCTAAAATGTCCAGGTTTTATCATAGTTGAGATGAAACTGGATCAAATACTGGTACTGTTTTAGCAAATCTCTCTTCAAATGTTTGAGTGTCGCAAGTTTATTCAACCAACCAACCAAAATAAAATCAAAATGGCACAGCATATACTGTAAATAAGATCAACACAACTGTATGTGTAACAGGAAGACAAAGCCAGTGGCACAATAAACAAAAAGCTAGCTGAATACGAAGGATGAATGTCTATTGCATAGTAAATAAACTGAATTATTTCCAGGTGAGACAAGATGTAACATGAGGTCACCATGCAGGTGCTTAAAAATGTAAGTAAGCCCTCTTAGCTTACCATTTGACCTTTCATTTGGAAGCTGTGAAGATTTGCAGGAGGAGAATAAGTTGACAAGAGGGGAATAAAGTTATCACCTGATATTTGCCAAGCTTAGTATTGAACCCCACACAAAGTAATACTTAATGTTGTCGGAATTAAATACTGTGCGTTCAACGACTTCAGCTCTTGCAATTGCCCAGCTGTATGAATCTTGTGGAAATAAGGGTTAAAAATAAAGTACAGCTGGACTTCAAACAACTAACTGATGTCTTCCTTCTGCTTATTTTATGAGGAAAAGCCAGTGGGAAATCTAACAATAATCAAGGAAGAGCTGAAATAACTAACTTGGATGCTGTTTGTCACCGCAGGAGCTGCTTGTGAAAACCAGGGACATACTCGGACTATCACTGAAAACCAGCTAAGCACTTCCGATTTCATTGCCCACAGAACATCAGTCTTCTGGGTGATGCCAAAGGCTACTACATTTGATGTATATTTATTCCAACCAAAGCAAAAATACTCATCTCCATCCCTGAACAAAAATGACATACTTCCAGCTCTAAAAACTTTCGTCAGCTAATAGTCTCATTTAGCATGAGACAGTGTATCACAGAACCCTTTGGTTTACATTGCACAAGTATGGCATTTGCTATGATTTAAAAAGCAGAGTGACTGAAATACCAATGGGCTGGTTTGGCAAAACTTTAACAAATATTTTATGAAATGAGATTTTGGCAAAGTCACGTCACACTAGTTATGGCAAAAATCAGGTAATTAATATGGTCAACTCATCATTTGTCTTCCCTCACAGCTTCTTTCACATACTGGGCGACTGAGTGGCATGCAGTAACTTGTCTGAGGGAGAAGCTGATTATACAAGACATTTGACTAAATGACCATGAAGAAAATAAGGCACTTCCTTTTCTTTAGACTTATTCCAATACTTAAAAAATAAAAAAGAAAGACTAAAAGGCTCTTTTGGTCTTTTGTTTCTTGACAACCACCAGAAAAAATCATTTAATGAAATAAAGGGTTTCTTTGTTCTTTTTTTCTTTTTTTATAACACTTGAAAGTATAAAATGCTACATTTCAAAAAATATATTTTTTTTCTGCACCAGCACCCTTGTATAGTAAAAGTATCTACTTTTTTGTTCATTTTGTTTCAATGCACTACACTTTATCTACAATTTCATTACATGTATACAGCAAATAGGCAAGCATGGCTTTTACATCCTTAATGAAATTTTTTCTATACAGGGAGGTTTTAAAAAAAATATTTGAACAGTTTGCCCAGTAATGTGACACATAATGCATGTACCTTGTTCTCATGTAATCTTCCGAGGAGATTAAAATATGGTTAAAGTAATTCAACGCAGATTTTGTTTTAATAGTGTTGCTGTTTTGTTCTCTGCATTAACATAGCTCTAAAAAGTCATCGTCATCTGCATTTCATGGCACACTTTCCTTTAAAATGTCCAATTTGGCAGGCAATAATAAAAAAGGCTGCAACACCTGCCCTTTGAGGGCACCGGTAGTGACTAAACAGCATATCAAATTTTGAATACTTTTTGGAATCCCTTCCCCAATGACATCCCTGACCAAAGGTTCATGCATGATGCATCATCACACAGTACATTCAGAGAGAGCTTTGACTTCCTTATTTTAGTTTTTCTTTTTTTTTTCTTTTTTTTTTTTTCTGAGAAGAAAAATATTCCTAGAAGTCTCTCACAGTAACTGCCTCTGTCATTGGGTAGTTAAGGGACATCTGTCTCCATCTCGTGCGAGGCCTCCTTACCGTTCGCTTGGGGCAGGACACTAGAGGATGATCAGTGCGGAGGGATGAGTTGGACCTTATTGCTTTACTACTATTCAGTGCAGGTTCTAGAACCACTTTCACCCAAACAGGAGAACAACAAAAAGCGGAGTTGGAGGACAACAATTTCTTTGTCTGTTTTGTTAGATGGTAAGACGAACGGACAAGTGCCCCAGCTCGCTGCACTGAAGACAGGCAAGCAAAGGCGTTTACCAGTTAACTGATCAGCAGGCAGGCATGGTCAGGTCATCATTGGGTGAAGAGTTCAGAGGTCAGAAGGTCATAGGTTAGTTGCCGGTGGCGGCTGGGTGGTTAGAAACAAAAAAAAAAACAAAACAAAAAAGAAAGAAAAGATAGAGAAGAGATTAGTTCCAGCTAGTGACGGCTTAATGACAACATGAAAACTAATCACAACTAATAAAAACCAAGCATGTTTAATTCTGACATACTGATTGACACCATCTACAGAATGCAGTAAAATCATGACAGCCCTCCATCATGATTTGGACACGTGAAGGAGAAGCCCGCTCCCACAAAACCGGTTAACAGGAGAAATAGAGATAAAATACGACTATCGACTAATGGTTAGTAGCAGTCGATGAAGGAAATTGGAAAACAAAAAACAATGAACAGTTTTGGAACTGGGTAGAAGATTTCTGGAACAACAGTCAGTGCACAGCATCAGTATCTGACTGCTATTAAGCATTAGTATCTCCCCAAGTGCAAGCATTAAAGCAACTATTAATGATGGATGTGATTATTAATAACTGGTTGTTAAAAGAATGGAGTCATCTAAGGAATTCTGGACTTAGAGAAACAATTTGGATCAACAAACTATGGGCCAAACAAAGGGTTTTTGTTCAATAAATTTTTTATTGCCTTTCATTTATTCTATTTACAAACAACATGGAATTTCTTGGCCTCATGATACAAAGCAATACTAAACTGTAGTCTAGCAACGTAGGCATCATCGTGGGAACCAGGAAAACGCTCAGCCGTCTACTTTAGCCAGCATTTTCCCGTTCAAAATACTATTTTACACATATAGGACACTTATAAAATGCACTTGCATGTAAACACTGTAAAAGTCCTGCCATTTTAAAGTCTATACTTAAAAGCTCTAAGTACATCAAAAAATAGAGAAAATATCTAATTGGTACTAATAAGGCATTTTAAAACTACAAACAGCTCTCTTTATTCATTTTCAAAGCTAATACTCTGCAAATACAATAGAATCTGACATTTCATATACATTCCTGCTTTATATTTTTATATTTTAAAAGAAGCCACCTGTAAATACTATTTTCTCTTAAAAAAAAAATAAAATAAAAACCAAAACAACAACAAAAAAAAAAAAGAAAAAAAAAAACCAAAACCACAAACAAATTACAGTAAAACATAAAAAAGTTCTCAAGTGGAAAGTTATCATTCCAAATGTTCTGGAGCTGTTCCTTCTTTAATCATTCTCTCACATTCTCCTTCACCAAACTTGGTCCACTTAACAGTAGTATGATTTTTTTTTATTTTTTTTTAAGACTCATTCAACAGCTTAATTATAGCTAAAATAAATTCTGAGGTTGATAAAAGTTTTTGTACTGTTGCCATTTTGACTAAGGCAGAGGAGATGAAAGTGAGAAAGGTATTCAGTGCAAAGTCAGATTTGTGCCATTACATGAAATGAAGTCCAGTAGGTGTAATATTCACAGATAGCGTTGATTTAGTCATCCTTCTTGTGGGCTAATTTACTTTCACATAATAAAAAATGGCCTATCATTTAGGATACAGTTCATAACACTACAAAAAAATTACTACTGTAACGTAAATGAGACCACGTGCTCCCTGATTTTTTTCAGAATCATGCTAAGTGGGATTCCTTTAAATTAAAACGGCTCTTTCAAAAATAAGTAAAAATAAAAATAAATATCTTATGTGGCACAATCTCACCACTTTACAGGTATACTAGAAACAGACTCTTAAAGCATTTTGATACTGATTACAATTTTGATTAAATGGTATTAAGATTTATATATAAATTATGTGAAAGTTGGTTTGGATAAAACATTCAAGAAAATTCTCAGCATTAATATTTCTTGTGGAGTTTATAATCAAAGCAAGCTACCTTTTAAAAATACCAGTACACCTGTGATACATCCTCTGCCAAGTCTCTGGCCTTCTACAGTACACACAGGTTTGTCAACTGTGCAACACCATTTACAGTTTATTACAATTAAGTCAGTCAGTCTCTCTGTTATATGCATCAAATTCAATTTTGTATTACTTATAAACTGGGGAGTTAAAATGAGCTATATTTTCAACCCTTCACCAATTCTAAATGCTTAGTTGTAAAACATTTATACATTTGGGGATTCTTGCTTTAAATGCAGTGCTTATCTATTAAGAAAAAAAACCCTACGCAAAGAATAAAACCTACTTAAAAGTGAATGCAGTAGTACTACAAAGTCATCTGAAATTGGATTTAGAATTTAAAAACCCAAAAATGAAAACAACTTTAGACCCAATGAATGTGAATATAGATTTAGTGATATTGATAAAAAAATGTTCTGTATTGAAGAAAGAAAGAAAAAAAAAAGTATTTCGGTTTGCTGACATTGTTTTTCATGACTACAGAAGTATATTGGTGACAGCACTACCAAATGGGTGAATATTGTAAATACTGATAGTATTTTAATTCTACAACATAATTATAGCACATAAAAAGAAACTGTTTCATTGCTGAACGAAGTTCTCCTCAAAATCATCATGAAACTTAAATCTGTGCACTGAAATCTAATATGTCAAATTCAAAATACAATGAAGTACAGTTGCAAAATTAATTTTGTGTAAATTTCTTAACACACACTGGGATTATTGAGACAAGATTCAAAATAACATTCTCCTGAAATATCTGCATGGTTTTCATGCTAAAAGAGAGGTATGCATGACTTAATCAACAGGAGATAAGCCATGTTTATTTATCTACCTAAGACAGTGAGCTTGCAATATTGAGAGATGAACACTGTATCATCAGAAATTGTCTGTATTTTAAAAGATGAACTGATACCAATAATTGTTTTCAATTACTTGCAAGTGACCCAGATGAAACATCTAGCCCCTTTGCAAAATATTTAAAATCTATGTTGAGTAAACAGTACAATGATGAACTTAAACTACAAATTGGTATCCCCCCCCCCCACCTCTCTCCGTGCTTTATCTGTATACTTACTAGTTGTCTCAGGCAAATATCTAAATATCTAAATACCTGAAACTACCATTGCAGATCATAAAAGACCATTAGCAAAAACTGGTTTTTGTAACATCTGGTCAAGCTCTCAAAGACAACCAAATCCCTACTATCCATTACTCTCGACAGAGATAGGTTTTAATCTTTTTTTCTATTTAGTTCCCCCTCCCCCTTTTTTCTTTTGGTAAATATGGGCTATGATTATACCCTGTTGCCCACTGAAGAGTTCTCAGGAAATGAGAAAAAGCCAATGGGCTGTAAATAGTGTGCAGTGATATAAAAGAAGCAGTCTTCCAGAAAACTTAAGTAGTGTCTTGTTCTCAGCTTTATACTTTCTGTAAAGCCTAAGATCATATGAACAAATATAGCAACTATCCATTAGGGTCCTTCTTACTGTATTGCCTGAAATCTGTATTGTTTCTTGTAGTTAACTTATGGAAGGTTGTGAGAAGAGTAGTCAGTGTTAGGAGATGTCAGATCTGTCACCAGGATTTGGCTTTTGCATATTACAATATCATGGAAGCCTGCACAAGACTGATTTTGATGAGAGCAGAATAATAATACTTGGCACATAGTGCTTTGCATCCTCAAAGCCCTGTACAAAACAAGAACCCCCACAACACCCCTGTGAGGTAGGGAAGTATTATTATCCTTGTTTCACAGATGGGAAAACATACACAGAGAGATTAAATGACTTGCTGAAACCCACAGTGAGTCAGCAGCAGGGATGGGATAAGAATTCATCCCACACACTGCTTCTTAACCAATGTCAATAAACCGAAAATATCACTTTTCTCAATAAGCTTAAATACTTCAATTCAGGGGTCCAAAGGCATTACACTTGAGGAACAGGAGAAAAATGAAGATTTACTTTCCATTCAAGGGTTAAAGAGAGATGCCCAAATATTGGATGTCATCTCACCAACAGGACTTCAAAAGTTGCTTCTCCTTCAGGTTACACATTTTAGCAGCAAAAGGCAAATACCAAGAAATAGATTTTGGCAAAAACAGCAAAACACACTCCCTTCCCCCACCCTCAGTAATTCAAACTCAAACAACTTTTGAAGTATTATCTTCACAGCCCTTACCTTTCTGAATTCAGTCAGGTATCTGAGAACATGCATCCTCCCCATAATATACAGTACAGTGGCTCAAAAGTTTATTGGAAAAAAAGGAATCTAAATCTTCAGATTTCTCCAGACACAGACAGGAGGCATTTATTCCTTTACTTCTTTCTCATTAAGCAACCATCCATTCATTTTATTTTGCAACACCAATCTGATATTTCCACACCAATTAAAAGAGTAAATTGGGGGAAGAAGGGGGAGACATGGCCAAATTAATTACTGTAGTACTGAATTCATAGTGTTTCCTGATACAGATGGAACTTTAAATAATTTTTAAAAAGGAATCAGTTATATAATTTATATTAAATGTATCACAAAGCTTATCTATTTAATTGAGCTGGGAAAGCCACGTTTACAAAATGTTTTTAAAAGCAGAAGCATTCCCAAAGCTTTAGAATATGAACTGTTCATATTTTGGGGAAAAATAATGAATGGGTGAAAACTGGGTATTTGGTTAACCAGCTGTGGTGTTGCAAATCTCAGGTACACTCAAAGCACTTCTTACAAACAAGAACTGCAGAACTAAACTAACCTCGGTCTGCGGTCACAATCCTTTGGTAAGGATGGACACGCATATCGTGCCTTCGAACTTTAGTAGCCACCGCACCTAGTTAAATTGCAATTACCAAGACAAAGTTAGAACATTCAAAGAAAACATTAACAGCAGGTTTATCAAAATGGATTTAAATGATCATTAACTACAAAAGTTCATTTTAAGAAAAGCAACAAGTTAAGGCACAGTAGTTTCAAATCTTAATCTTAAAAAGAAGTTTATCTGTGCAGATTAATATTGCATTTATTTTAAACATCCTGGCCTTAACCTGTTTAATCCATTCATTTACAATCCCAAAATTACAGTATTTCATGAAATCTATTAGACCCAAGCACATTTAAGCTTTACTAGTCACATATTCACTGAAGTGCCTTTCTTGCAGCAGGACTATTTTAAATAATGCCATCTTTTAATACTGACAATTATTTGCTAACCTTAAGATCACTTCCAGTTCTACCACAAAAAAGTTTTAAAGCAATTCTTCAAGCCTACAGATTGTGATTTTAAACTTTAAGTCAATAAGTATGAACTGCAATGAATTAGGTGATTAGTAAAGCAAACACTATATAGAACACTTAGCAGTCAGTATACTACTATACACTCATAAATTACAGCTACTCTGTAATAATAGGAGCTAATCCAAATTAATAGCACTATTTTATTTTAAATCTATGTGCAAAAAAGTGCAAGTAAGTCACTGACTGCTAGGCCAAGCTTTTTTCAAGGCTGCTGAAAACTAAGCATTTGTTAAAATTCAGATCTGATGAAGGATCAGTTAAGACCGTTCTTGAATTCTTAGCCTTTCGTTGGGAAAGCCATACCTGAAGGTAAAAGGAAGGGAATTGAAAGTTAGTCACCAACTAAAATTTGATCCCAACACCAATATCCCCAGAATACTAATAGGGATGCATTTCTCTGCCATTTTAGAAATAATTTTGTTAAGACATCTTAAAGGTCCACCACAAAAATGGACAAAATATAACATACTAGTAATGAGAATGAGCATATTATAAAACTCAATAAAAACTAATTTAATTCAGTTAACTCTATACAATTGCTCAGATAATAGAGCAGATGTATAAAGAGCTATTGATTTAGTGCTACTTAAGCAAGAGTGTGGTCTTCCCCCCACTCTCCCCTGCCTATTCCTATTTTAAATACGATTATTTGGTGAGATCTGTTTTGGCCAATACCCCTGTGCTCTCACAGCTAAGGCCAAAAAGAATGCAATGGCTTCAGATGCCATTTTCAGAGTAATCTTCCCCACTCTACAGAAAATTTAGTGAGAAATCAGAAAGTTCCCTGTGTCATATTCAATTATTGTCATGGAATAATGTATTTCTTTACTCGCTATTAACTGAATTCAGAAGAGGACTTTGCCACTAACCAGTTAACTAACAGCTACTGCTATGATCCCTGTTACTGTGACCTTATCCCACGACATATCCCAAGTGGACTTGCAGACTAGGGGTAGAGGAGCTCAGGAGGATCTTTAAATGTTTGTAAAAGATAAATAAACAATGACATCATCATATGCTCACTGAATTTTGGCTATGGGGTAGCTGATAACTATAAACTGATTAAAGACAGACCTTCTGCATACATCTGTCCTACTATATTTATATTTTGTCCTATTAATATTTTAAAATATTGTAATTTTTATTATTGATTCACTAATCCTGAAAGGCAGAAGTCTGAAATACATTTTCTTTTTTACAGTAAAAAATACAGTGTGGGAGCATGCACACATACAGGTAACTCAACAAGTATTTGCCACATAAGTGAATAATTATTTTTTCAATACTATCAACAAAATACTGACTTTGAACATTATTGTCTAGTGTTCATTAGAGATGTTTAGAATTTATTTAAGTCAGTAACTGCCACTGAACAAACTAAGATCAAAGTCCTATAAAATCAACATTATGCAGCACCAGGGTCATACACAATTCAGGACAAATGGAAGAGAAAGATTATTTAGATTGTGTAGAGGGTAGGGAAGAAAGAAACTGTTGTAACTCCTTGTTTCATATTGACCAGTTAACTGCACTGCGATGGCTGCTTTATCATTCTTGCCTTCACACAGCAAGTGAATCACCTGAAATATTAGGAATGATGGACATTTCAACCCAATGTATGTAAAAAAAGCCATCACTAAAATTGTTAATTGCGTCATACTTTAGTTCGCTTTATATTAATTCACTGAAATTATTTTCTGGTTACAAACTGAAAAAAGACCCCTCCAGCTTTATACTGCAAAGGAATAGCAAAATTGAAAGTTTTCCCATCCAAAGACTACTGGACATTAAAATTTATCTTAAAGAGAGCACAAACAAATCTGACTATTTACAGGAGCCCAAATGACATATAATGGATGTCAACTGCTTAGATTGGGGTTTTTTTCCTTGACTATCTATCCACCATCCAGCATCACAAATGTTTTCTTTTCAGTAGTCTTATTAACATACTAAACACGCTTAAACATTTTAAATATGTTTTGCATTAAGAGTTACACCATGTGAACAGTTTTCCTATGTAGCTTTGATACACCTGGGATAAGATTGTCGCTTCAATTTTTTTTCTTTGAGCCTCATAACCTCTACTTTGCAAATATCATAAAAGCATAAGCAATTTATTCTCCAGTCATCTGCATACAAAGGTCTTACCTAATACACCACTAGGTTCAATAGGATACTCAAGGATTGATGTAGCTGGTGCCAGCGTGTAGGGGTATTCATATGGTGTGTAAATTAAACCAGCTTCGGGTCCGGGTGGAACTATTGCAGCGGTGGGATGAGGAGTTCCGTTTGGCATGACAGCGGTTTGTATTTGTCTGATCAAAGGCATTATGGTAGGGCCAGCTGGCGTAGGAGTACGCAGGGCAGCTGGTGGGAGAACAGGCGCAGGCCCAGTAATAATCCTTGGAGCCTGGGCTGTTGCTGCAAGAGAAAAGGCAAGGGCTGCTACAGTAAGCAAAGAAATTCAGAGGAAAGTATGGAGATAGCAGTACAAAACGTGGAAAGAATGGGAAAAAAGGGGAAAAGTAGGAAAGAAGAAAAATAAAAGGAAATCATTAGTACATGCGCTGATCACACAGTGCCAAAGCACACCATTCAAATGCAAACAGCTTTCCATTTTCCAGTGTGATTAAGTATGAACATGCAAAATAAAAAAGCCATTGTAAAACAGTGAGGTAGATTTCTCAAACAGGTTACACAGCACAAAAGCTCCATTTAGACCACATTTCTTCATTTATGCTATCAAGACTGCATGAGACTGAGATGCATGCAGGAGATACGAGGGAAATACTATCATAATCAGAATACAAAATTTAGTGCCACTATAGAGTCCACAGATACTCAGTTATGCAGAGCTGCCCTATGAATCTACAGTCCTTACATGTCTTAAAAGTGTATTTAAACATATAGACAGTTCCAGTTTCTAGGATCAATGAAGTTGAAACTAGAAACACAACACATCCCCTCTCCTACTCTAGCATGAAAAAACAAACTCAAAAATGATTGATTTCCGTATCAAATTCCCCAAAATAAAATACTGCTTTGTATTAGAAGAAAACAGGTGTTGGGTTCTTTGGTTTTGTTTTGTTTTGTTTTGTAAACTGTGCTAGCACATTTCATTACATGTTATTTGAAGCCTGCTGGTACACAAGATAAACTTCTTAAACACTAACACATCAGCTGCTAACAGCCAATCTTAGAGGGTTATAATTTGTAGATTCCTGTGCACTACTGTCAATCTACACTGATCCCATTAACTTACAGGTGGCCTGAAAAGAGAAACGTGGTGGGAGTTTTTCAGATTTGAGACTGTTTTGTTTAAAAAACTAAAATATTTAAAAAATCACACATGCTCAGACTGAATTCGTAATTAAAGAAAACATACACACCCTCCAACTCTTTCCATTTCTTTCTTAAATGGAAATAAACCATTATTGCTTCTAGATCCTCAAGTTTTCAGTAAAATCAAAACACAAACAGTGAAACTGTATTATCAGAAAAAGTGAATGTCAGTGTGGAAATCTGTAATTAAAAAAAAATAAATCTCAATCTTCCCACTTACACTGATACAAATAGACCAAGGGGAATACATCAAAGAAATTGTTCCAATTAATACAAAGGTTTCTATGCAATAGTCTGCATCAATTTCAACTAATCCAAAACTCACAAATTTGCAATAATTTAGAGATTAAAATACAGTTAAAACTCATCTAGCTTTAAATATTGCAGTGTTCACTAGGGCTGAAAGATTTACCATTACCATTGTAATGGTAAAAGCCCTTGCATACGTCTCTTTTAAAATCTGAATAATTACACTGGTGTAAGCAGTCTCAAATTGACCTAACAGCATTCCAACCTTTAAGCATATTCAACACTGAAATGGTGACTGTGTGGAGAAACAAATTTGCAAA
The DNA here is from genome assembly GCA_039877255.1 of Loriculus beryllinus. Classification (NCBI taxonomy): domain Eukaryota; kingdom Metazoa; phylum Chordata; class Aves; order Psittaciformes; family Psittacidae; genus Loriculus; species Loriculus beryllinus. The sequence continues at coordinate 13,641 of JBCJKH010047250.1, forward strand.
TATCAGTAGGCCCTTAGTGAAAAGACTGATTTAACTGTGCTTATATTTGACATCTGTATCACAGCTACAGCAAAATTTACTTTGGAACAGTATCAGCAGCTCCATTTTCAGGAGGAGAAATTAGATTTTCAACTACAGAAAATAGTCTGTATCACACATAATAGGTATACACTCTCATTAGTAGGTGTATTTAATTAATTTTCAAGTGTAAACATGTGCATACATGCATTTGCAAAAGCATTTTCACACAAACATAAAGGAAGAAACTGTAAAAATGGCTCATTACATCACTGATCCCTGTGAACTCAGCTGTGAAATCAGTTGATGAATTGTTGGAAAAACATAACATTGGGGGGACACATGCAAGCAAGATGAAAGGAAGGAATATAATACAGAAAAATGTATCCACAGTATCCTGGACATTTGTAACATTTTCAAATTACATCTCTAAAGATAAAATTGAAAAGGAATCTATTGTCCTTTATACACATTTAAGAAAAAACCACTGTAAAATAGAAAAATCTGTCTTAAGGGTTGAATTTTTTTATCTGTATATTTGTAAATATTTCAACCGAGACATATTGTTGAAAGACAGGGGAGATGATGGACTAAACAAAAAACCCCAAACTGATAGAACTTATCTCCAGAAGACCTTTTGCAACAGCTGCCTACTATTTTGCTGGGTTTTCACTGCTTTCTACTCTGAAACACAGCTGCTAATGCACATTTGCCAAAAAGTAGCTTTAGGAATCAAAACCAAATCAAATATGGCATTGACCCTTGAAGTTTATGACATGCTTACGTGATTTGATGTTGGCATCTCTGTAGGTGCCATTCAGAATTGCAAGCTCCATCAGCTGCATCTTTTTAAGGCTGTCTTCTCCTTCTGCCTGCATGTGAAGAGACAGGAAGAAAGTCAGGCTTATTAATTTACTAGTGCACAAGATCTAAGGGACCTAGAAGAAAATGCCTTCAAGTTTTAACCAAGCAAATTACCTGCTTACCATTAGGCACAAACCTGGTAAGCTTTGTCAGCTTTTCCTTAAAATTAAGTGCAAATTGCCTGTTGTCTACCATTAAGTGGTGTTGATAAATACCTTAAGTCTTGAAAAAGGCTCACACCATAAATTATAAAAACAGAGCTAACTGTAAGCTGTGCTTGATGGAAATTGTTTCTTAAGGTTCCCAATTTTTTTCTCAAGCTTTATTAATCGTTTTTTATGGACTCCTGAAGGGATCTTTTAAAAACTTATGTTATTGGGTTGTAGGAAGAATAGACACCACAAATTTTAAGCAACTTCAGTTTACTGTAACTTGCTCCACTCTAGTTGATACCAACCACTTAAAATAACAAACTTTGAGTAGCTTTCCAAACAGAACATCAACAACTACTCTAAGGCGGAATTAATAATTATGGCACACGTAAATGCATTCTGGTTAGGATATTAATTACTATTTGCACAGCACACATTATTCTTGGTTTTTCATCAATATACATTACTTCCCTGGAGTTACCTACTCCATTGCTATATAGTAAAAAAAGCTAACTTTTTCAGTTACTAAGCAAAAATATTTCTGATTAGTACAATTTTACTTTCAAGACCAGGCATTTTTTGATCTGCCTTTCCAGAAATACTATCCTTTGTTTAGTCTGTAACCTATGAAGCAGAAAACAAGATCATGATAAAAGAAACCCAGAAGAGATGGTCAGCATCTAACGTTAAGTTACTACCTTGCTTTTTAAATTGAATGCCACTGCTGAAATTCTCAGTGAGATGGAAAAGAGCAGCTTCAATGTCAGTTGCATTGCATTCCTCCTTTGCTAAACAGGGTTTCTTATGGTTTTGCTTATCTTGTCTATTCACACAATGTTTTTCAGATATTTGGAACAGCATTTTCCAAATTAATGGGAACCCAGATCCACTCTGAAAATCGTGAAGTCTGATTACAGAGAATTATTCACGTATATTAAACCACAACTCTTACAGACTGTTTGAACTAGGACTTCCAAGAGAACAAGCGATTACCAAAAAATGACAGAATTAAAAGCCAGAAAGAATAGCAATCACCACTAATAAGCAAAAAAAGCCCACAACTATTAAATAACTTTGTGGCCATTACAGCAATGCACTAGTGAAATTGTCTCTAGGTAACAGGATTATTTACATGGAGCCTTCCAAACGTATACAGAAGTGTTTTTTCAGGCTAGTTTGTAGGATAATGCTATATATACTTTATTCCCAAATTACAGAGAGGTAACTTACTAAATTACAAGAAAAAAAAAAGCTTTTAAATTGTGTCTAAGCAAATACAGTACTTAATATGAGGTACGCTCAAGGACCACCACCCCATGAAATGGAAATTTTAACATCTGATTTTTATCAACAACTTCAAATAAACATGATAGGATGGATCAAGACTAAATTACTTTCAGATGGTAGAAATGAAAACTCTAATACTGAAGACTTGCATAAACACAAAGACTACAGACAGTAACAATTAATGTTATTAAACGTTCAGAACATACAGCAAGTTAGATATTTTCTTTAAATACTGTGTGACAACCCAACACCAACACTTACAAACTTAAAACAAATTCAATTACTATTCTAACAAAAATATAATTTGTACAGTCCAGAAAGCTCAGACTCCATAGTAATTAAAATGAGACCCTCTGGAACACAAAGTGCACTGATTACAGCACATTTAATATGACATACTCAGAACAGGCTTATAATTTACATGCGAAAGAAAATTTTGGGGTTTTTTTTGTTTCTTTTTGTTTGGTTGTTAAGAAGTTAGTATACCATTGCATCTTTGCAGGTAAATTATGTAGACAATCATGATGCAATAAAAACAGTTCCAAGTCTATCTCCCTACCCAGAGCTCACAAATTCTTGCATTTTGGATATATCTTATCTAATTTATTTCAGCCATAAGGACTTTCTAACACTCTGATTCTTCTTTTCAAAATGGCTATATTTTGTTATTGGCTTTTTGCTTGGGTTCCTTTATTTATTTATTTAATTGAAAGCATGTAATGAAAAAACTCCTCACAATGTCAGCTGCATCTCCCATACAGTTCCATTAAAGTTACTAAAATTACTTACTTCCTCCACGTAAGAGTTCTGGGGATTGATCTGACACCATTACTGAATCTCAGTAAATGCTGAGTCTTACATTCCACTTGCTACGATAATTTTAGTAATTCTAATCCCAGATTTTGCACCACAGTGACTATTTCCCAAATATAACTATTTATAGGATAATAAATTTAAGATAGAAAATATTTTTTCCCTTCTGACATCTCCAAAAGAAGGAGTTATAACAACTTAAAGGCAATAAAAGGCAAAGCAATCATTTCTACTTTGGATCTTCAACATTTTCCTATAGGTCACTACACAGCCTATGAGAAAAGATGCTGCTATTATCTAGGTTTTACAAAGTATATTTACAAAAATAATAATGGACTTCAGCAGACCACCTTGTACTGCTCAGCAGCTGGTAAAAATTTGTTCTTCTAAACAGACTCCAAAACACAGTTTAAAACTCTTCCTTCAAGACTGTATCAGTGATAATTCACAGACATAAGATGTGGACTTGCATTACTAGACATCAGAACTCTATTTCAGTTTCTGATATCCTGTTTTTCAAAGCATTTATTAGATAGAGAAAAAAAAAAACAAACCATCCACAAACCTGCAAAGAAAACAAAACAAACAAAAAGCCACCAGCCCAATCCCCCAAAACAACAATAAAGAAATCTCAAATAAAACCCCCAAACCACTTACACCCCATCTTTAACACTAACCACAAGGGCATCATTCCGACTCCTCCCAGAAGATGGCACTGTTTATTACACAATACTGTCTCCTCAAGACATGGGTGCTTGGCACTACTCACAACCACCTTAGCACATCTCAAACCCCGGCTATGCCCTCGCACCCTAACAGACGCTTGCCACCCTTCTTCAAGGTGTAAAAGTCACAGAAGTGGTCAGGACCCTTTCAGACATGCTGTCATGACCTTCATTCTCTGGCATCAAGCTCTCTGCCTGAACATCATTCACCAATAGCCAAACCCCTCAAATTTCCAAGAGCTCAGATAGAGCAATGGGTGCCTGTTTTTGCCTGCCCTACCCTCTTGGTTGCTGATTCAAATGAGGCTCACCCATGCAATCTATTTTAGCTCCAGGCATTTCTTCAGGCACTCTGCTAAAGCAAAGAGAGGTTGCATCAGGGGTACAAAGGCAATCTCTAAAGGGACAGTATATTACCTGTACAATAACTACAACAAAGCTCAGTCATTTGTACCAGAAAGAAGCCACTTTGAGCAAACATCAATAAGGTTATTTAAAGCCTGATTTGCATTACTAAGTTGAAGCTCAAGTGATTGACTCAAGCCTCTCATCCTCTTAAATCTCCAATGCTTTCCTTGCATTTCTCACGTACAATGTAACACGCAGATTAAGAAAAAACCCTTAAATGGTATCTTGAAACATAATTCTTTAAACGTAAGCACTTGCAACTGCTCACTGAATACAAATACTGAAAAGACACAAGCAGTAAATCCTAACAAAGCCAACTGTGCACATACAACAGCGGTGACCGATTTTGGAACACAGGGCTGTATTCACAGTAGCTCAGCCCTGCCTGGGCTAGCAATAAAAAGACCTGAAGGACACCAAATGCCAGTGACCACTGCAGTAAATTGATCTCTAATCTTTATCAGAGTAGGATTAATAGTCACGAGCTTCAAAACGCTAGTAACAACTACAAGTGCCCCCTACACAAAGTTTCTGGGGAAACACTTCCCAAAATAAAACCATTTAAAATGGAATACACAACACTGACAATACTGATGCCCAGATAAAACCACAATTCCATTTCCAACACTGGGCTTCAAACAAAAACAAAAAAAGAGGACTGCAGTTACATAATAAGCTGCTGTTAGTAAATGTTTGTTTCATGTCACGAAATGAGGAGCTCACATAAAGCATTCCATTTAATTTTTAATGACTTCTTTTCATTAACAATGTCCAAGCAATACTTCAACCTCAGATACCCCAAGCTCCTCAGAGAATTCTTCTGTTTAATGCTTCTGAAATTATTATTAGGCACTTAAATGCCTCAGATTCTCATACAGTGTTCCCTTAAGAGCATCAGACAATTTAACTTCTTATATATATATATATAACGCATACACACACAGGATAGATATGGTATCAGTGCATAAGACAGCCATACAGACTCCAAACAAAATGCATTTATTGTGTAATGCCAATGAAGGACTTCTGAAGACTGACTGCATCTTCATAGGTGACAGGTACACTATTAG
>JBCJKH010047250.1:21616-50181 GCA_039877255.1 Loriculus beryllinus
TACTGCAGAACACATAAACGCCATGGCAGACATTCACCCCAGCAAGATAAAAGACACACTCTTTTATCTTCCTCTGGTGAAGTTCCAATTCACACATTTAATCATTAAGAGATGACAAGAGTTGTAAAGTGATAATTGTAACTTCACTAACTTTGGGGCCTTATCCCAGCAAAACCAAGGGCACCCTACTGTTAACATGGTAGAGAAACGTGGTGAGATAGCCCCACAACTGGATATTTTCCTAATCTTTAACCAGACTGCAGCAATTAGCCCTTACGGTCTCCACAGAGCTCCAGTATCATTCTTGAAGTTTGATCTCCAAATCACAGTGTACAATGGCCCAATGCAGATGGGATACTAACAATGTGCTTTATTTCAGTAATCTAGTTAATGTAACTGCAATTATTGGCCATATTCTTTCTCTCTTCTCCTCCTCCTCCTCATCCTTTCAGGAAAACTGTGAAACATGGGCAGGCTCATCCCTATAGAAGACGTTTGTGCCAGCCCTTAAGCCCAGAACCAAGCTGGCAATAGGACTTGAACATATCATAAAGGTCTGAATAAGCTTTCCTGAATGCAATCCCCAATGTCAAAAGTTACCCAGAGCATCCTGCAGATCCCTGCATTTTCCAAAGCCATGTCACTGAGCAGAAAGAGACTTTATAGCAGCCTTACAATGCCTAAAGGGGCCAACAAGAAGGCTGGAAACAGACTTTTTTGCAAGGACACACTGGGATAGGACAAGGTGGAATGGCTTTAACCTGACAGAGGGGAGACTGAGATCTTAGGGAGAAGTTCTTCCCTGTGAGGGTGGTGAGGCGCTGGTACAGGGTGCCTAAAGAAGCTGGGCATGGGGGGGTATGGCAGGGGGTTGGAGCTGCATGAGCTTCAGTGCCCTTCCCAGTCCAAATCTTTCCATGATTCTATGACTGCTTAGCACAGTTGTTCTTTATCAAGTTGCCCTGCTGTTGATATTAGCTTTTCCATCCTAAAATAAAGCTCATTGTAAACTTGTATAATCTTGGAGGATTCAGAGGGAATTAAAAATAAAAAGAAAAAAAACAGAAGTCAAGGGGAAAAAGGGGAAAAATGACGCATGCCAGCAAATTGTGCCAGTTAACAATACAATCTTTGCTCATAGTTAGCACCACGGCCTTAAAATCATACACTCAAAGGTCTCCGATACGTTTGATGTTAAATGACCCCAGTGAATCATAAAACAACCTTGCTCTTCTTGGCTACACATGCTTCATGAAAGATGAATAAACATAAGCTGGTATGCTATTGTGTATGTGTGCTCAGAGTAATCTTAAGGTATTACTGTGAATCCTTCCAGACTGTCTAAGCCCCTACAAAGGGCATGTTATAAAAGGCATTCATCATCTGCTAAAAAGCTACATCTGGGACATTCCCACTCCTAGGTAGTCACTAAAACCATTTAACAGGGAGAAATGGCAATCAGCAGGATAATCAACTTGTACCACCCAAGAGAGAAATCATCCAATCCCTCTTTCGAACATTCATGTCATCTTAAGGAGATTAATATCTGGACTTGATTTTTAAGTAAAGCTACAGACAAAAGGGAGATAAAAATATTTTTTAAATTCTTCCATAATATTAAAACACAATCTGGAGTGATCAGTATCAATAAAAAGCCAAAGCAGTTCTATTGGTTATTAAAACTGGGCCGTTAAATGCTAAATTGGGGAAGCTAGAAAAACCCAAATTAATTCTTATTTATAGCACCATTCCCTTGATAGCTCTAAATAGCATCATTTTCACAGTTATAAAAAACACTGGCATGTGCTCTGATTCATTCAGCACAGGTCACTAGTTAGAGCCAGGACAGCAGATAGGCAAGTGCTTAAAAAAAAAGCTGTATCTAAGTTCCCCATACTGGCCTCTATAAACAGTAACACTGCTAATACACCTTAGTATTTGAATAGTATCCTCTATTTGACAGTTTCTTCTGCCCAGATATAACTATAAATATACAGTTCTCAACAACTGCTGGTGATTCTTCATTATTTTTGTTGCCGTTAACATGCTGGACATAATCCACTGAATTTCATAGCCTATGATGGAAAAACTGTTTCTCCTAAATTACAAATTTTTGTTGTGAATAGAAATATTGATCTACCAGCAAATTGCAATTTTATTTACTCAATACCCATAAGAACAGGCTTACAGAAGTAACTTTAATTATTAAGTCTATGTTCAGCAATTATATGTTATGTACAAATTTAATTTCTTTTCTTAATTTTAATAAAAAGTCCATTCTGTGCCTGCTGTGTTCGTCTTCTACAAAGGCATCTAAAAGATTAGTCTTAATTATGTGATTCAATATACAATGTGAGGAGAAAAGAACCTAACAAAACCCCCAACAATGACGGATGGACTTCATTGCTTTCTGCTAATTTCTTAGCCGGCACAAGCCCTCTGGCATTAAAAATACACAAGGAAAATGATTTCTAAAGTTACTAAAGGGAAAAATACCACAAAGCAAACTTGTTCAATATCTGCATCATGCAGTGCACATAGAAACATTGAAAGGTTTGAGTTGGAAGGGACCTTCAAAGGTCATCAAAGTCCAGCCCCCTGCAATGAGCAGGGACATCTTGTACTAGATCAGGTTGCCCAGAATCATAACCAGCCTGGCGTTGAATGTCTCCAGGGCTAAATCTTAGCCATTTCCTATGCACAATTAAGTCATATTTTAGATGATTTTTGGGGGTCAGATTTTCAAAGCGCATTTTGCTGGCCCAAAGACTCAGCTCAGTGCCTTATAATGAGTGAATTATGTACCCAATCAAACTCACTTCACCAGGTTTAGGGAGCCACCTGGTTTTGGCATTTTGCAAATCCCACCAGGCACCTGCTGGTGTCCTTGGGGAACTGAATCCCTTTAGACAGCTGGATGAGTACTAAACGTGTCCACACATTTGCCTAACGACAGACAGGGAGGAACATACACACACACATACTGCCTGCATCAAACACAGCACCTTTCTGGGTCTTATACATCTCAGCACATCAGCAATCAACATCAATGGATCTTTTCACTGATGTGCACTTGAACAACACCTTTTGAGGTGCACTCTGAGGGAGGAGCAGTTAGAAACAAACATTAACGTAAGAGATATGATGATGATGGTGCTAAGTGAACGTTATCTGGTTTGGAAGCTTTTGCTGCTGCTGCTATGTCCTTATCACAGATGAGCACCTGGAAGCTGATGAACGTGCGAATGTGCCAGCATCCTGGTGACAGCTCAGGAAAGCAGCTCTTAGCTCTCCCTTTCCACCACTCCCGTTCCCCCAGCCCAGCTCATTTATGAGGCCCAGATGGACTTTGATCACTGAGGGATGTTGAGTTATTCACTCCTCATGCCGAGTCCCTCAGAGCCCAGCAGCCATGCTGCTTGCTTGAATTGGACGATTCATCAGCCCCTCTCTTATTTGTCCAGGATCTCAGTGTGCTCGTTTTCTTTTTTTTTCTTCTCTCTGCCCTTTTTCTCCCGTTCAGTTCAGCCTGAATTTTATTACAACCCTTCTTCCTGGTGTCTAAGTACATCCACATTCATCTACATTAGCTCTGAATGGCAAAGTCTCACTATCTGCTGGGAATGCTGACAACAGATTGTTTCATAATTAATTGAAAGGCAAAACCTGGACATTCTCAATCAATGCTGATGGGAATTGCTTTGTCCAGGTTCAGTAAATCAGCAGTGCATGGCAAAGGGAAACCAACGCTCAAGTTAAATACGAGTTATTTCACTGTGAGCTAAACATGCAATTTAAAATTCTTCTTATTTTAAGAAGCCTTTTAAAGGCACTGCTGCAGTGGTGAGTAGGGCAGACATTTGGGGGTAGATTATATCTGGCCAAATTAGCTAATATTTGCCTTCAAGACAAGATTACATAATGTTATAGCTTCCACTTTCAAAGTCAATGTGGATACGCAACAGAGATCAGACATCCATGGTACACAACTATCCTAGCTGAAACACGGAAAAAGGGCTCTGCATTTTACAGCAACCATAAAAGAATAAAGATCAATTCAGTGCACATTTAATCACTTCAGTGCCCAATGGCTGTAACATATCTGCAACACAAAGATTACGGTATACAGTATTTCACACATGCACTCCTGTTCCACCAAGTATGGACTAGATTCTGGTTTTGATAAAACTGAAATAACTCTGTATGAAGTTATTCCGTAGTAATGTTCATGCAGTTTATATCTGAGTGCCTCATGTGAACTGTACAATAGAAAATGTCATTTGAGATGAGGCCAATGGTCTAGAACCTCCTCCCCAGTTGCAGAGCCCATCTAACAACCTTCCAGCAGTGAGCTGCGGAAGATACTATCAGCACAAGGATGTTGTTCATTACTCCCTTAATTAGAGCTTGCTCCAAAAGAATGAAGGTTTATACTCTTTACTAATCCAGCTCTGGCCATCTTTCTCACCCTAAGTAATCAGGGCTCTCACAAAGCCTATCAAGCTTTATGTCCCGTAAGATTTAATACACTGGATCAGATCGAAGGTCCTGCTGTGAACTGCATCTTATCCTTGCCAATGGCCAGTGCTAGATACATTAGGCATATAATACAAAGGTACATAAACAAACATCTACATCTAGGTAGATTTATACATTCAAACATCTGTGCTAATGCATGCAACTAGAATGCATATAACACATATACAAACTTTCTAATCATGAACAATTTTAAATCCTTCAGCAATCCAATGTACACAACAGCAGCAATCACACACGTATGCAGGTGGAAACAAGGGAAAGCCAAAGTTGAGCCAAGTTTTTTCTTTTCAGGAGGAAACTGGGAAGAAGGGATATGTTATATCAAGAAATGCAGCACATTTTTATCATTCTGAGAAGCTGACAGAGGAGTTACATCTTCAAAAGGAATCAACTTTTGTAAGGAACAGAGCAGTGAAATATTTAAACATTTGAAAAGCCAAACCTCCCTATACCACAGCTTGTTACCTGACTGAACCATGGAAAGTTCTTCCTTCAGTGCCCTGTTTCCACCAGCACTGTTGTTTATTCAGATAACACCTCTTTTAACATTGGGTCAAACCAAATTAACAGAGATTTCAACTAATACTTTTTAAGTGCTCCCTTTATTCTGTTCAAGATGCTTTATTAAAATCCAAGTTAATCTCATACTGTATATTATTGTACCTAGTGACAGTATAGTAAAGGATCTGCCAAGCTTTTCATTATAAAACCCTATTTTAAACCACACACACACACAAAATCCCTCTGGGCTGAATGTTGGCATACAGGAAACTTGAAAGGAATCCATTTTGTGGTTTTTGAATTCTAAGAGTGCAAAGAAAATTGATTTAAAATGTTTAAGAGGCTGTGTCATGCTTATGCAACTCAAGAAACAAAATTCATGTTTCTAAACAAACTCTTGTTCATTTATTAGTCTTTACCAGAAGCTTTACAAAGAAATGCACCCCCGTCAAAATTTAAGATCTTCCACACTTCCCAAACGTATTTTCTATGTATGAGAACTTTTACAAATGCTCCATAATGTCCTGCCAAACTCAGATGGGCATCTTCCAGCAAATATCCTGGATACATCAAGAATGTGCTCAAATGGATATGTATAAGTGATTTTAAAAAGATATGAAAGAAAATAATAGAAAAGGAAGAATAATAAAGACAGAAACTCTGGAAGCCATATGAAAACAGTCTGATTTCTGCCTTTGAAGGAAGGAAGCTTCCTTGCTGCACCTCTGGTCTGGAGGAAGTTGACTGGGAGTTTTGAAGGGTCTGTATTGTGCAATACAGGGATATAGAGAGGGATGCGTTGCTGGGGGAAGTGACACCTTTGAAGCAGGAGAGCCACACATGCCCCACAGACAGTGTGTCCCTCACCGCAAGGACCCCACTCAGACAGATAGCCTCCAATAATACAGAAAAAACCCCACTGCGCTCCTGAATCCCTTCAAGGTTGCAATCCTTAGCTTGGGTTGTAGAGAAATTAAATGTTCTCAGAGCACTGATCTCCAAATGTGGATCCATTTTTGCAGCTGATGGTGCAAATCAGCATGGTGAACACTCCTCGCCATGGCAAGGCACTCAACTCACTTTTCTGTTACCTTCTGATCATCATCAACATAGACAAAATCTCCACATAGCCCTCCTTCTTCTACACGCCAGGATTTAATCTAAGCATCACATCTCTTAACTACAGCAACTACTCTGCCACTTCCCTCTGCTGATACGCATGGGTTGATCTGTGGCCATACAATCCCCTTTCTCCTCTAGGGACCAAATGTCCTCTCCATCCCTCCCTCTGCTTCGACTCCTTTTAAATTTCCATGGCCTGCAGCCAGCACAACCCCTGCCCCATGATCGAACTCGTCACAGAATCTGTGGTTGTTTCTTCCCTGAAGTTTTGAAATCCTCACTCAATGGGCAGATTAAAAGAAGCAGACATCGACTCTTGGCATTGGACTGGGGGCTGAATCCTGACTCAGCCCTTGCACTGACATATACCTGTTTAATCATGATACTTGGCTTACCAGTAATATTTTCGAGAGTCCTTATGCCCTCCCTCCCCCACTTTCCATTTCTGCTAGCAGAAAATACAGATAAGGTACAGAAAATCAGCACGAAGCACATTTTATAAGCCAGGCTGAAACACAGCATCAGTAGAACTTGTGAGTTTGCTTCACCACCTGGGTACTTTGTCAATATACTGGGCAGGTGGGCCACAGGGAATGACCAGCTGCATTCTGCTTGACCTCCTGGGATTTTTATGCCTACCCCAGCATTTCTTTTGGACAGACATGATGCGCTTGTATTTAAATCACAAGGGTTTGGGCTTTCCAGGAAATGAGGTCTCCTGTGTCAGTTATACTACAGACAATACTGAATTCCAGAATCTGCTTTATGTTTAGCCATTTTTTTTTTAATTATCCTTCTTCTTTCCCTTGTACCTCAACCTTTTTATGGTGTTAATAAAACCAGTGACAAGAATTTCTATATCCCACACAGAACAGCTTCAGCAATTCACAAAGCTCCAAAACAGGAATACATCTTTTGTAACATGTATCTACACTGAACCCCCAAAAATCCTAAAAGAAAAAACATTTATACAGTACCTTCTAAAATGTTTTCAAAAAGACAGAATTATACTGAAATAAATTCAGATTTTATTTTGTTAGTGCAGACATTTGCTAATATCTGCATTAAGATTCAAATGAAATAGCTATCAATAATGTAATCTAAAGCATTAGATCTATTTTTAGCAATGTGCAAGCCCAATTTAAAAACTTTCAGAATTAAACACTATTTTTGGTATTTCTAATTCTGGAATGCTAGACATTCAAAATTCCTTGTCACTAGTTAGTTTAATTCTGAAACCGGGAGCTAAAGAATAACTATACTGAATGAGAGGCTACCAGGCAAGTTTCTGGTACAAATTTCCCATATACGGCTCTACCAGAAACATCCGGAGTACCACAAACATCCCAGGAATCTGAACAGACCAGAAATCAAACACAGCCTATATTATGCACGTCATTATTCCAGCTGTAGTCTTTCAATCCAACTGAACTATGCCAAAACGCTTTGAGACTATCCTGACACACTCCATTTTTATCGGGCCAAACGCTTCAATCCATCCTGAGTTTAAAGTAAATTACAAAAATAACCAACCTATGCTACACAACTACGTATGATCAAGGAGGTGGTTCTAATAGGTACTGAGTACAGGCAGTTCTTAGAAATATATTAATGGATTAATTAAATACTTGTAGATTGCTTGACCTGACCTGCAACATTTATTTTAACTGATATCCCAGGAGGTTTGCATTCAAGTTTGAATGATATACTTGGCATGGCTGTAAATTCCCCTTAAGTGCAAAGACACTGAACTCACGTAATGATGAGGGGACCAACATGGAAGGACAGACACACAGGGAACAGACAGGGAGGGCAACACAACCAACCCCATTAAGGGGTTTCAAAACTAGCACTGCGTTGCAAATTCTAAAGACTTCACAGTGCCAGCTAATTTTGTTTCCAGCTATGCTAATGTTTTAGTACATAAAAAAGCCTTTCATTCTCAAAATGGTACTGAAATATGACCCCATGTTTTCATATGGAAAACATGTCCATTATGTTTTTAATTTGTTCCTACTTAGAATCACATTAAAAAAATTAAGAAATATGACAATTCATATTAGATTTAGTAACCAAGAAAGAATGTGAGAAGTGTCTCTCTACAGAGCAACAAAAGAAAACTAACGGCTGGTGACTAGGAGTACAAAGACTGTTGCTGTGAATTAGTACATCTTTCAAGTCCAACATCTCTTATGTGTTTTACTAAACACAAGATTCAGGGCTGCAGACTACCACAGAGGAATTCCAGGTGCAGTAGTGACTTTTAAGACATTTTTATCTTCAGCTCTAGATGTCCAAAAAAAGTAATACTAATTAAAATAATTTAATGTATTACAATACAGAATAAAACATGATTGTTTAGGCTTATCCAATTATAAAATGTTAGCATTCAGGGAGCAGTGGTCTTCCAATAGCTTCTTAGACTGTCACACTCCTGTAGTCACATTTTCAACGCAAATCAGGACAGCTAAATGTGATTAAATGAATTGTTTCTGCATTTCACCTACATTCCCTTATGTATGAAGTTTAAATAAATGGTTTTATTTTCAAAATAACAGCACTTTTCCTGTACACACACAATCACTAAGGTGGAGTCACCCAATGACTTTCTAATCTAGAACTCTCTATAAAAGTATTACCTAGAGAAATAAGGTGTGGTGTTTTTTTTTTGTTGGTTTTTTTTTTGGTTGTTGTTTTTTTAATGTAAGATGACCCAAAATTCAACTGACCTGAGCTTTAAAATCCTAGTCTGAGGAAACACAAAAGTTAAGGACCTATGCACTTAACACATTTCAGTAATTCTCACAGCTGCTAAGAAGTGAATGAGCACTAGAAGCTCACAATTAGTTCCAGCTGCTCACAAGTATATAAGCCACCCAACAGCTCTGTTGACTATATCACATACATGTCTTACGTGTGTTTTACTGGTACTCATACAAATGTTACTGTTTAAAACCCCAAGTTAAACCTTCCAAAACCACTACAGATGCCTCCCCTGTTCTTGAAATTTCAGGACTGATGAAGCCCAGGAGGAGGGGATGGTACTATTCCAACTGGCTAGCCTTTTCTCTCGTACGGCTGGCTAAAAGCCTTTTTCACATAGCTTAAAAATACAGAGAAGTGAAAAAAAGAATTGTGAGCACTCTCTTTAGAGGACAAATATGTCAATCATATGACCTTCCATTCAAAGGCTCAAGCTGCTCAAGGCATGTGTTGCTAGGCAGAAGGCTTTCTTTTCAGCTCTTAGAGACTGGCCAATGCTTATTTTCCAGAGACAGAAGCAAGAACCTGGCACTGCTTGGCAGAGGCCGGCACAAAGAGCCTTTGAGGAACTTCTTCCCCAGGGAGCTACACCGCTGGGCCCACCTGACCAACTAACCACATTCCCTTATTCACAAATAGATCTGTAAACTGTGGCTATCACGTGGGCAAGCAACCCTTCCTGGCCCAAGAATGAAAGATGAGAGATTCCTGCTGCAGAAGGCTGCTATTAGGAGCATGTGCTGCCAAGGAGCAGCCATATGTGTGTACTGTGAGCTGTCTACCAGGTAAGAGCTATTAGAGCATTCGTTTGATGATAAACTGACAAAAGGCAGCTTGGACTCCAGGTAGTCCTTAACTCATGGACATTCATGCTGTCACATAAGAGCTGAGGGAAGGCATTAAAGTTTCTTTTCTATCAGTTCGTATCATCATTTTATTTCTACATGACATTAAATATTAATAAATATTAAAAAATATTTTTAAAGCTTTCTAAGGCAGTCTCATACATTTAGCCAGAAGACTTCTGACATTTAGAAGTATTACTGAAAAATAAACATGGAACAGCTTTTCATTTTGTAATCAATTCCTTTAATCTCAGCATCTTTAAGTTACAAAAGATTAGTGGATTCTTAGTAAATCATTAAAAATCATGCAACATACTTCAGCTGGCTTTTAGCTACTCCAGAACAGTAAAAGTAATAATCTGACTTTATTTTTTTCAAAGAAGTCACATAATTTTCGAGTGTAATCATCAAGGTAAATTTAAAAATAAGAAAGCCTTATTTTAATTATACATTATAGTTCTTGCGGAAAAAAACCAGGAACTTGGAGCTGGAGTAAGAACCATTTGTTGCATTAAGGCAAACTAGAACAGCTTTTTGTTTCAAGATATTCACCTCTTTAGGAATTTGTTACATATTTATAGGTCAGTATTTAGAATCCAAGTTTTGACAAATAAAAACAACCTATTCTGCATAGTGCAGCAAGAAGCTTCTTACAATATTCAACTTCGCATATGAAATTTTATACTGCTGCATGTTTTAAGGGCATACTATAAGCCCACAGGAGGAATTTAGCAGACACCAACAATAACAATCATTTAGTTTTGAAATTATTACAAGCACTGTAAAAAACCAAAACTCCTTACATTCTGAAAACAGGTTACTCAATTACAATGAAAATACCTTTGCAATTGCAAATTATTTACCAATTTGCACAAGAAATACATGTACTTCAGCAATATATACATATAGAAAGCAGAGTTAGAGAAACTGTGGTTTAATTAGAAAAAAACCCAAACAACAAAAACCAACCCAACATAAATAAAACAAAACAAATTTCCATTAAAAAAAGAAAAGTGTTATCTGGAGTAGAACGCACATGACTTACTCTCCCGCCCCCTCCCCCCAATGCCTTTGATAAATAACAGAATGTATCATTTTCATATGTGGGCCATGATTCAGAACTCTATCTCCCACAAACAACTATAGGTAATGACAGTTCACATACAGAAAAGAGACTGTAGTACAACAAATGCAATGTATTCTTCTACCCAGAAGAGATTGGGACCATGAGGTATCTGAGTATAAATCAGAGACTCACCAAGAGAGAGAACTAGTTAACCTACGGAAAATCGCCAAAGAAATTACTAATAACAACTTTTTCACCTCTTCTTTCCTAAAATACTAAGTTACTAGAATCAACTAATCAGCATTTGCTTTCTATATAATAATTAAATGAAACTACATGATTAAAGCAATTAGTTTAAGTCTAATTTTCTGTCCTAGAATGAGAGAAATATGTATCAGGCTTATCTTAAATAATTAATTTTACCATCCTTTCCCGCTGCTCTACACACTAATTTAAAGAACTGCTTCCTCAGCAGAAACACAGACACTATACTTAAGTAACCATTTATAGTGTTGCATCTGAACAGCTTGCTATGGACTCTGGATCAGATCTTACACTGAAACTTCATTTAACAGTTTTTCATTTTCTAAGCAGCTGAGCACTTGAAGTGCAGCTGAAACAAACTGCAACCACCAAGCCACCCTGGATCACTGCTGTTATGCCATGCTCACAAAATCATGCAATTTCCAACATTTTTCAGAATGATCTTTGAGTCCTTGTTATACAAGTAAAACTCTCCCATTTCTAGATCTTATCCATAATTGTTTTTCATGTATCTCTGTAAAAACATGTTTACATACTGTTCAGACACTCTGGTTCCCTAAACAATTATTGTTCTAATCCAATCATTAAGAGAAACCAACTCTTTCCATTTAGATGTTGGAAATATGTACAATTACACTGTATTTCAGAGACTCTAGAATTATATTTTCATGTTCCAGTAGACAAGGTGCACACCCATAAGTAAAAGCAGCTTACAATACATTTTCTACAAGATAAATCACCTTAGTCTCTCTTAATCTCCTGAACTCCAGAACTTCATGAATATTTAAAACTAATACCTAAATTCACATATTCACTAACTTTATGGATTATATGCTTATACACAGTATCTTGCATTAAACCCCTACTTTAATGGCTGTAAAAATTTTATATATATATATATATATATATACACACACATACATATCTAAAACCCAAAATGAACCTAACTCAAACCAAAACAGAAAAAGTACAATTAAAGCTTTCAGTTACAAGATGTGGCAGAAAAACTAAGACAAATCTAAAAAGTAATGCAAATTTTTGCACTTTATCTGAGAATAACTGAAGAACATTAATTTATTCATCATCTATGGGATGAATGTCTCTTCTGTGGGAAGAGACAAGTACTTTTCCTTCAGTCAAGGGAAATACAGACAACAAAGGTCCAAAAGGCTTGAAAAGCTATGGTATTTTTGAAGCAACTCAAATGGAAAAATGAATGGAATTTTGTTTCCAGAATGTGTAAAAATAAGCTACTGTGTATCTGCACATGATTGTGTTCAGAAAGCTAAGACCTTAAAAACCAGAGAATGGAATGGGAATCAATCAGATGGAAAACTTACAGAGAATAATTTCAGAGGAAACATGCTCAGACAAGTTTACCTAGAAAATAAACCAGCCAATGCTAGAACGTAAAAAATTCAAATGCTATCTTAAGGCTTTTTCTCAGGTACAAATTAGTTCTGGACGATTAGGCTGAGGTTTTACGCTGCTGTCAAAGGAGTCAAAAATTATTTTTGAAGATGTAAAAAGCCTCTCAGCTGGCATTCCTGCAGTACTTTAAGCCAATTTAATCGGTGGTACTCACAATCCTACTCTTTCCTCACTGTTGTTGTTTTCCTGTATCCACTGCTGTACCCATAACCGAGCCGTATCAACCTGCTCATCTGACAATTATTTTTTTTTTAAATATAAACAGTTTTCTGTCAGATTACAAAAGTGAAAATGCTCACTGCAGGCTCAAATGTATGCCAGTGTAAAGGAGGAGAGATTGAAGGGAGTTGAGATCTACCGTGTGCTCAGAGCAAAGTTGACTCAGCTGCATGTAGAATTAAGAGTCTTAGTCTTGCTAATACTGGAGCCCAGCAGTCTAATTTCCAAACTAGAAGCACGGATTTTTCTTTTCTAACTGGAATCTACCACCTGACAAGCAACTGAACTTTTTCAGATTAAAATACTTGATTTCTTTTTTCTCATTCCTGCTTATTCTACAATTGTTTGTTGTTGGTCTTCTTTTTGTTTGCTTTTTTTTTATTTTACTCAGTTTCTGCCCATTGCTCTTTACTACAATCATTCTCCTGATTTTATTCTCTCTTGATGCTGACCTTCAGTGGAGGAATACCACTGCAGCTCCCTTGACCAACTGCACTAATCACAATCCTTTACCGCTTACCTTAAACCATGTGAAGTACACTTTCTAAATTTGTAGATTTACTCATCAGAAGCAAAGGCTACAATCTCAGCCATTTACTTACTACTATAAATATCTATATGCATTCATGTTTTGCAGAGACCTTTGAGCTTCTTTGGTATTTGCACTCTGTGTTCTAAAAACACTGGGAAAAAAAGTCTCTTCTAAAACATCACCATCCTAAACCGGCAATTTTTACCGGTTTAGAAACAGTATATCCAGTACTTGGAAAGCTCCACCTCAACAAACTGAAAAGTCTGAGTGAGTACCCTACAAAAATAGATCTCTTCATTAATACTTTTTCCTTTTCCTGTACCATGTTCTTCTATAGGACTACCCTAAGTGAGAATTATTGATTTTCTTCAGCCAAGAACTGTATGACTTAGGATGATGCATTTTATTTTCATGCCTTTGCATGCAATGTTAATTTCAGCCTAACAGTATATAACTATTCTGATCTGATCACCAATAAGCACACATAGCTTCTGTTTCCAAAAGCTTACATGTTAGTGACTAAGTGAAAGGAGTTACTGAAAGAAACAAACTGTTGGAATCTAAAGATCAGAGGCCAATGTAACGAAGCCCCAGCAGAAGCAAAATTAAATGGAGAATGGATAAAAATACTTTGAGTTTATCAGAAAAGGGGGAGTGCCTTGAGAAGAAACAGCTGCTACCCTTATTGATCGAGCAGAATGCACATTTCTTTGATTCTCTGGATTCCTGGACCAGCAGGAGCCAAGAACCCTAGAAATATAACAAACACAGAGAACAAGTACTTTGCTATTTTCCCACTTCTCTGCTATGGTATTCCCATTTTTTCCTGTATGCATGCCCCTGATACTTCCTTTCCGTGCTCTAGTGCTTGTGAGACATCAATCAACCAGACAATTTACCTCTCAAAAATTACCAGAGAATTTTGTGGGCTACTTTTTTATCCTTTTAGCAAATAAAATCAGCTCATGGAAAGGCCTGACAAGTGCTACCACAAAATACATAGCTTGGCATTTGGGCTCAGTGAAGCAGAGAAGCAGAAAGGGAACTTTTGCTTCTGTTAAACAGGCTCATCACATCTCATGAAAACATACCATAGCTGGAACCAAATTCAGATCCCAGCAGGTAAAACTCCGTTTTATTTAAGACAACATAGCAGATAACTTGACTCCTTGTCATACTTTCAGCTAATAAAACCATAAGGTTTCTCTGCACTGCTCATGGGGTAAAAGACCGAATATCCTTCAAAGAAAATATCCATCTTCTATCAGATAACCTGTCTGATGCATGTCTTCATTTACATTGGAGAATCATGATTCTGATGCGACTGATCAATAATTTTTAGGTTATAGAAACCTTTCATTAAAAAATTTAGTGAAAGGCAGCAATTTCACTTTTCCCCCACATACTACAAAACTTATGATCATACTATGTAGCTCAGATTCAGTTATCGGTAATTATCAAATATCCCTAATCTGACCTGGCAGAAAAAGCAGCTAAACTGCTTGTACTCCCGTTGTCACTTATTTCCATCTCAGCTGTCAATTTGAAACTACCATACAATAAGCCCATAATTTTTACTGCCCAGTTTCTGCAAATAGCACTGATTTGCAGAACTGCTGTAAGCTGCTGGTACTATGGAACTAAATGATGCACTCAGTTCAATCCAGTATCCCTAACAGTCCTCTCCAGCACTGCTTTTTCTATACTTTTTTTTTTTCCTGGTGGGTTTGTTTGTCTGTTTTTAAATGCTGCTAATGTCCTTTCATCACTTAGTATCTCTCTTGCGATATAAACTGTATAAGTGTTCACAGTTTCAGTTTCGCAAACCACTTCAGAAACCCTCAATATCTTTACATTTTGCAGTCACATTCTACTAACTCATCTTAGAAAGTATGGGGGTGGGGATCAAGTCTGATAAAATCAATTTGCTGGCAATTTTAAGCACAGACACTGTAGAGTACAAATAATTAATATGAGGAACCAATACTTCTTGAAATAACTTCAAATGAACAGCTAAAATTCCAAGTATCAGTAATAGTAAATGCTGCTCTTCATCTAATTTCTTTGGAGATAGCTCTAAAGTTTCACAGAAACAGTACCCTGAGGCTACCAAACGGCATTTCAGCTGCATCATTAGTAACAGTTCAGGAATTTGTTAGAACTTAGCAGCTGTTCAACCACTGAATCACCAGCACAAATTTACTATTTTCCTTTGCTAATTTACAGGATTCCTGCTAGTGATGTAAGATTGTATCAAGGATTTCTAAGCATATTTTTACTGCTTTAAACAAAAGTCTAAATTACTGCCATTACAGCAGTACTGCTCTCTTTTTAATTAGCTCCTCCACCATATCCTAATAGTTATGATGAGTAAAAATTTGAGATACATACTAAAAAGGATAACAAGGAAACATTCAAGCCTTAAGCTATATATGCAACATAAATTATTTTGGGAAAAATATCACGTACTATTCCAAGTATGCCATGTCCTTGAACATGTACTTTTTAAATCTAGTATCAAAGTACTCAAGCACATTTAAGCTCCGCATTTCTTTCTGTAAATTGTCAAATTTAAGTGACTAGAAAAACGTTAATACGTGCTTCCAAATAAGCAGTGCAAAACACTGGTCAGCAGATCGTACTACTACAGCTGACGTCTTGAGCACAACTGAAGGTTAAACAAGCATAAGTGATGTTCATCACTTGAGACATTTGTGAAAGCACCAAGTCCATCTTCTCACATTTCAATAGCATTGGTGCTGACAAAGAAGTCAACAGGTCAAAGCCCAACTCCCTTCTGAGAGAAGGCAGGCTTGAGATGGGAAAACATTTACATGTGACCCGAAAAAAACAGTTCGAAGGGCCATAGCACTTTATGCGTTTTCAAAAGAAACCTTCAATGCCCTCCTCCCCTTTCAGAAGCAGATTTGACAAGTGTTGTAATAAATACTACATGCACAGAGGAAAGCTGAAATCAATAGCAGGTTAATGTTTATTGAAACAATACAGAGAACCATTTTTAATAGCATTACTTCAAAATAGATCTAATCTAGCAAAGGAAATTCAATTTATGTTTAGAGCAATCAGATTTTATTTTTTACTCCAGGGATTTGTTGCAAACTCTGTCTCTCAAAATGTGCTTACTGTACTGTATTTAGCAGAAACAGTTTAGCCTTAATAAGCTGATAGTCTGCACGGGAGCATGGATCAACTTATTCTCATTAAGAATGTAAGCAGCTTTCTAACAGCCTTCTTTGCTGTTCAGTCTATGCCAGAGAAAGCAGGGATCTCTCCTCTAAAGCCCATCATTTATGAGTTTATTCAAACCCGGCAAATTGCTTTAAGTAAACGCCTCTTATATTTGAAAATTCCCATGGCAACTCATTTCGTTTGGCAGGAAGGCAGACCCAAATTCAATCCTTTTATCCTCCAGCTAAACCATTACAATGGTAATTCTGCTCTGACAATCTGAAGAGACTGCTAATTACTGTACTGGGTCCCTAGACAGATTTCCCATTCAGATTAAAATGGCTGTGCAGGGCAGAGAACAGCAGCAACACCTTAGTGTACAGGAAGGGATGCGCTCCCACATGATGGCTTTTTACAAGAGAGGCTCCCTAACTGCAAAGACAAAGACTCTTCTATGGCCTTAAGTTGTGCAGAACAAACATTACAGAAGGAAAAAAACAAGGGGCATGACAGAAAAGTAGACAACTGAACCATTAACTTCAGGGTTTTGACTACTGGAGTTATTTAGTCACCTCACAAATTAATTCATCTTCTACTATTATTATATTCCGCATGTATTAGTCTAAACTACAGATCAAAGAACTATATAAACCACTACTGACTCTTGTACCTTGTGCCATTATACTGAAGGTGTGTAAACACCTGTCTGTCACCAGAACATCTCAAGTTTTAAAAAGGCAACCAGGTCCTTTTACAGCATTATTTGTTTTGAGAAGAGGGAGAGAGAGAGAGTTTGTGACAATGCTTCCCCCCTCCCCCCCATCATTTTTAATCAAGAAATGTGAAGGGAACTAACAACTGCTCCCTTTGGTCTTCTGCCCCAGCTGTTCCCTCTTTCCATTGAGATGTAAACAGCAGCTCAAAGTTGAACAAAATAAACGTTTGATGTCTCTGGGCCAACATTTATTGTATTCAAAAAGCCTAAACCCTAGCTTAATTTTGTCTTTTAAAGGAAGTAAGATGGTGATCTCAGGGTCCTCCTATAAAATTTATTTTCTTAGTACTCTGAAGAAGCAGAAGGTAACTTCTGCTTTTGTAAAAGTGGGAAAAGGGAAGTATTAAAAATGTGTACAGCAGGTGAAAATCAGACAAGAAAACATCCTAACTGAAATTAAACAGGACCAACATCCTCCCTAGACTAGCAACTTCCAAGTCATTTGAAGAAATGCTCTTTGAAAAATCTTTACATTAGCATCTTTTACAAGTGATCATAAAAACAAGCACTAAATCTTCTGATAAAATTTTAGTATGCTTTCCTAAAGGTACTACACCACCTTCCCTCTTGAATGTGACAGAACTAGCTACCCCTACACCACAGTGGTTTAGCACAGACACCAAAAACAGGACTTACTAATAGCAGCAGAAAGCAAATGCACTGAAGTGGTACAACTTCTGAACTCTTATTTTTCCCAGTGCAGGGAATGGTCTCTTTACCAAGAGTTCTTGGCATATAAAATGAGGTTTGTATGCTTTTGTCCATTTTTAAATCTTCCATAGTTCCATTAGAAATAACCTACAACTTCCCAGTGTTACGGGATTATCTCTTGAAAACCTGTTTTAACAATTTAACCTAGTTAGCTACTGATGCACTGTATTAAGTAATCTGTACTAGTTTTAATCAGCCCGCATTTCAAGTTCCACTGAATATCGTAGTTCCATCCAATGAAAAAAGTCAGCATAAGGAACAGTATTTGTCTAAGTACTGCTAGACCATTTTGGTACTGAACTTGAAGAATTCTGCAACATTTGAGAACAGCATCCATGCCAGCGAGCTGCACTTCAGAATGCATGTGGTTAGTTTGCACAGTTCATCATTGAAAAAAGTCACAGGCGTGTGGTTAACCAAACATGCACGTTAAAGAATCCTAAACTAACTGGTATGGTCATGGCTGCAAAATTATCTCATAACCCTTTTAC
Source organism: Loriculus beryllinus (assembly GCA_039877255.1). NCBI lineage: Eukaryota > Metazoa > Chordata > Aves > Psittaciformes > Psittacidae > Loriculus > Loriculus beryllinus. The sequence continues at coordinate 40,065 of JBCJKH010047250.1, forward strand.
TGGAAGGGGAGCACCAGCTTCAAACTAGGTTTTCTGTAAATAATAATTTGTTAAATTTTCTTTTAGAAAAGCCTCTCTTCTTTTGTACAACAATCAGGCTGAGACACATTAGAAGGTATGGGGTACTGTACATAGACAGCTTTGGCTTCAATAGGTCCTTTCTTCCAAGTAAATGGGAATGCTTTGGATACAAACCTGACTTCCCTCTTTCTCAATCCTAGATTTAATACGTGACCCATTGGGAATGACTTTTCTTTACTACCTTTCACCTGTATAACCTTAAGATTAAATAAATTATACTATTTATATACGTTTATAAAGATTCTACTTTCACTCGTTTATAACCCTAAGAAGAAACCCATTTATTGATATGCCTTAGTTAAGCCTTCATAAATCCACATATGAAACTGACTTATTCACTTTCACAAAAAAGGTTGAGGCTATTGTCATGAATGTATTGCTAAAACTTTTCTACAAAATTCAGAGGTACATGAATACCAATGTTCTTCCCACTTTATCTGAAAACACTCATGTCTACAAATCAAGGCATTCTGTTCAGCTGTTTTGGTTTTTTTTGTCTGGTTTAAACTCCATCTCTTCATCAGCTTAGATAAACAAAACACAGATGCCACAGATATCAAGGATGCTTAAAAACCATCCCATCATTTACTTAAAACATATGTGCCTTTCATACGATATAGTGTGCCCAGCACAACCTATTACCAGGATATTACATCAGTTGGTCCATTCAGAAACTGAACAGTTTGGTGACCTCTTAGTTGAACGGTTTTAACTCTTTTCCTGACTTCTAAAGACCTACCAGAGCCAAGTAATATTTCAATGGTGTAACTCTAGCCACTTTCCTGCATTTACACTTGACTTTCTCATTTGCTTCACTTACATGTTTATTAAGCTATGCATTTAATTGACATTTCTAAAATGGAAGCCAGTCAGTCAGTAAGGAAAGAGACCCAACTGCTGAATGCCACCTTTGTTCAGTTTACGTTTTCCACTGTTGACCGTGACTTCAATAGTTTTTGATTCATCATAGTTAACACACTTAAATGATTTAAAAATAATCTGTTTACATGACCTGTATTTTAGATGCTCAGAATTTAAGTACTATTTTAACTTCATATGTCTACCACTGGCTTCCCACTGAGAATAACAATCTGTCACACATACTACCAGCATTTGCTCTGAAGTTTGACTGTCTCTCACACCATTCTTCATTAGAAATAGGGTTTCAGACTTACAATATGCATAGGAAACCCTAATTATGTTTTGTTTACACAATGCTGTCTATTCTTGTATTCATCATCACATTGCATTCAGACATTTCAGTTTAGGAAAAAAGAAGTATTCTCAGCTTCCACTCAGAGGCCTCCACTTACTGCTATAAGCAAAAAACCATACTTTTATAATTCAAAGTGTTTTGATATTTTCATATCAGAAAACACAGCTGCAGTGAAATGAAGTATTCTCAAACCACAACTACCAAATTAGCCTTTAAATCCTCAGGACACATGTATACAATTTATTGCCTTTTTTTAAAGGTAAGCATTGCAATTTTGGAACACTGAGCTGAAGTGTCACTGAAGAAATATTCAATTTAGCTGTAAATGTGTAAGTTCAATAAGTATTCATTACAAGAAAGATAACTGTAATATGCCCAGCATATCTAGGACTGTATGGCAACCAAGATTTAAAAAAAAATAATTAAAAAAAAAGGAATACGTCTCCAAAAAAGCTCAAGAATGTGTGGGAAAATGGACTTGTCACATACAGGAGTCACATCCGTAGCACCCAAGGCTTCAACTACTAGGAGTTAACAGTCCCTTTGTGGTGGGGAGCACCATTGAACAGACAGGTGCCCTGTGGTGACTCCAGACACTCACACACACACTTCACCCTCTGGCTTGACCCTAGGTTTTCCTGAGCAGAGTCTCAGGCAGAATTCAGTAAGTTCATTTATTTGGTACAGTGGTGAGGTACAGCTCAAGATGGGTGCTTCTGGAGAGAGACCTTGAATAAATAAATTCTTGGGCAGTTACATCCATACAGTCTGAACTTCCTGCCCTTCACATGACACTCTGGTATGATAGCAGCACTGGGGCCTGGGGTCAGCTTGTTCCCCACTGGGTCTCTTCACTGTTTCTAGGCAGGCCATTTCTCCTCTTATCTCTAAGGTTGCAGCTTCTGCTGATAGGGGTAGTGCCCTTTCTTATCTTCTGGTGTTAACTAGCTCTGGGGCCTCCTTTTGCTTAAATAGGTAAAAAGCTCAGTGTATCTATGTGGAATTTCACAGCTTGCAGCCTGTAGCTTCAGCACAGCTAGCCACTAATGCTAAGCAAGTTACACGAAGCAACTTATTTCCTTTATCGCTTTAAAAACAAAATGCAGAAGTACCAAATCAAAGCTATGCGGGAAAAAAAAAAAAACGGTGCAGAGTCACTAAATATTTCACTGATGAGGTGAAATTAATTAGACTCCATACTTTGTGAGTCACTTCAGGAAACAGACCACAAGTCTAAAAGCTGTTTCAGATAGGAAACAGCAGTTATAAAGTTGCACTTATAAAATAAACTGTTGTAGGAGAAGTTACCATGTTGATGAGGGCAGTGCTCTGAAAGGGAAAAAATCTCTGGAAATCAGCTGGAAAAAGACCTTTCATATAAAATACAGGACTAGGAACAACTATCCTTTTTACTTATAAAACTGAAGTACAAAGATGAACTTTTGACCTTTTCTATGAACTACTTAGTTTTGGTCATATTGCCATTTCTTTTAGAACAAGAATATAGCAAACATCATAACTTCTCTTCCTTTCTCAGATGAAAACATACCAGAACTAGTAAAGAACTAGATGTGCAAAAATTAAACACATTCTTAAAAGTTACACAAAACAGAAGCAAACTCAACTTTTAAAATGTTAAGCACTTCATTTCAAACCCTATTGTCTGCTTTCTCTTTTCACCTAAAATGTCGTAACAAGCTAACGTCTCATTTTCTCAAAGTATGATTTTAAATTCCACATTATCTCAATTCATAACATTTGAGAAAGTTAAACTTTCATTTCTAAAAAAAATACTGAGACATTCTAAACTTACTGCGTTTTAAGAACTTTAAACTTACTGTTTTAAGAACAGATTAAGTTCTAACATCCTACATGTGGTGGCAAATAAGAAACCCAAAGACAATTTTATCACAAAGCATTCCTAATGAAATACAGCCATATTGTTAAAAACATCTTTTAATTGTAAGCTGACTCATCTAAGAAAGCGGTCGGACCCATCTGGCCCAATTAGTGAAGCAGAGCCTACAACTTCTACTAACAGAAAAAGCAAGAAAAGTGACTGATATATTGCTTCACCCGAGCTCTACATGCAATTCAGTGACTTGTAAGGATGCTAGTGAATTCAGGACCAGTACCACAGAATAGGTACACTCTAAAATAATGCACTGTAAATCTGAGATGCAAAGAGCATTTGAATGTATTAAATATGATTGCCCAAATTATGTATGTTGGTTTGTTTTTTTGTAAAGTGCCTGCTGGTGTTCTAGAAACCTGTCACATATCTTCATATGCCTGCAAAATACTCAATGCACACCTAAACTGTAGCATCAAATACTGCACATATTCCCCTATATACAGTGTAAGTTCTACAACCAGAACAAAAGATCAGCTCCACTAAAGCGGAGCAACAGTGCAGAAGCCCATATAAGAAAGCAGGTCTGTTAAGTATTTTATATGTTCGAGTTTTTTTCAGCACATTAGGCATTGAAGTTTACAAGTATATTACATGTGAAGCATCAACTATGCATATTCAATATATAGTATGTTGACAAGTACTGCATACAAATTCTTCCATAGATGAATGAGTGTCACTTTCACCCTCCCTAAGGACAGCTTGACATCAAATTTCAACTACAGAAATACTGCCTGTCTTCATTTAAACCAAGTAAGAATTAGTGTCTGATATGAATATTTTAATAAGTAGAGGATTTCATTTTCATTCTGGTGTTTCCGATAATTTTCTAGGTTGAAGACCATTCTATACTCTTATATTTTGCAGTTTATGAACAGAAAGCTCTGTTTGCTTTATTGTGAAGTTAAAACACAGATTACCACCCTAAGGTTGCTTCATCATTTTTAAGTATTTGTACAGTTAATCAGCCCACCTGGTCAGCGTCCAAAATCACTACATGGTTGCATACTTTGTACTAGATTTTGATCTTTTTTCTTTGGTTACCCCATGAGCCACCAAACAACAACAACAGGAAGTATGGGTTCGTTTGTTTTACTTTGGTTTTGACAATGAAAGTAATTATCCATTTACTAAAAATGTTCAAGACATCTTTAATTATCATCTGTGCCCTGACTTTTAACCTCCTGGAAGATCTTATTTCAACAGTCTAAGACTGACATGGATAACTGCCAGAAAGGCGTAACTGCAAAAAGAGATTAGTGTCTAGAAATATAATTAAGCATTTTACACTTAAGGAAGATCCTCAAAGGTGATATTCAACAGTTTTCTTTGCCCTGTTTAGTTTGAACCTATTTATACTTGCATACCTGGAAGGTTTCTTGCTGCTTTTTCCAGTATCTACTCACAACAACTAATTTTTGGAGGGTAGAAAGATCTACTATAATGAAAATAGCCTTGAAAAAATATCCCAATTTACAGGAGACTACACTGGCCTAAATCTCTGCATTGCAAAACACACTGCATTGCAAAACACACACTGAATTAAGTGCAAACATGCACCATTACCATATGACAACAGCAATCAGAGAAATGCCACTTATTCAAATTCACTACCACAAACATCTTTTCATATGTTTTACAGTGCAGTGTATTTCATCTCAAACTCCTGCCATACAAAGAAAATTCATATAGATTAATAAGGATTTTTAATCAAGAGTTTTGTTAGGGAGATATAATTAGCAGTACTGATATTGTAATAAACATTAACTATCCTTCCACAGGTTAAAAGATTTAGAATACAAAATCTGAGAACATTTCATGGTAAAGGAATGGTTAAGCAGTCATTTAGAGGAAAAATGGCCTACTGGGAAGAAGTGAAAATATATTCAAATCCCAAATCTAACTTAAACTTGGTTCTTAACTCCTTCCCAAAGCAATGGACCTAAAAATGCTAGAGCGCAGATAAGAATACTTTCACATATTAAAAATGCAGTTGCTAAAGCTATGAGTCTTTTCAAGATCCATGGATAATATTCGTCACTATGTGCCTGTACACAAAGCAGCAGAGATGCTGACAGCACAAACAAAAGACACTCGTGAAATCAGGAATCTGAAATCATAGTGAGAACAAAGATTTATCTGTTTTGAATTGGAGAGTGGCAAGGCAGTATAACAGACTGTCAGTCTTACTAGGGAGAGTAAGGGGTATCTCAGGAGTAAGAAAATCCAACTGGTTTACCTAAGGAATGACAAGATGACCAGCAAACAACATAGCAGAGGCTTTTGTGCAAATCAGTACATAAAACTGTTGAGTGTCCATAGAAACAACCAAAGGTACTCTTCTTATATGTCGCAGTGGCGAGTGTGAGGTCTGGATGTTAACAAAAGAGGCCTAAGTGACAGACTGCTTCACATACCATTTTATGCATTCTTTTCCCAGAACATCTTGTGGAGGAGGCTGTAGGACTCAGCAAGGATTCAGACACACCAGTTGCTACACTTTTCTGAAAGCAATGTATTTGGAACAAAGCAGCAGAACAGAGTGTAGCAAAGACTCTGGAAGGCATTTTAGAGTCTACAGAAGACCTAGGAGACTCTTCCCAAAATTCCAGCTGTGAATAGATTTATGTACCAACGAACGGTGCTTGAACAAGGTGCTCATTATTGAAACAAAAGGCAATTTCTCTTGCATCATATCCTTCAGGATTATGAGTGCTCTCCAAGCAGGATGATACTCTGTCTTTAAGACATTCTTCTTCTCCCTTAAACAACTGTGCAGAACTAAAATCTACAAGAAAGGACAGGAAAACCATGCTCTGGTTAGCATCTCTAAGATGCCACATTTCAGGTATCAAGAGGAAAGGAAGGCCCTGAACTATAACACCAAGTACTTCTTGCAGGAAAAAGAACTGAGAGGCAAATCATGACCAAATCTTTAAATTCTTCTAGATCAAACGTTGATACAAGTGTAGGAATAGTTACCTGCATCAATCTCTCTTTTCCAAGAAGCAAAATAGAAAAAACTTTGTAAGTTCAACCATGCTTTCTAGATGGTACCATTGTTTGTCCCTCTTAACTGTGGATTGCGTGCCACACACTGACGTTCTTTTGAGGAGCTTTCATCACCAGAAGCAAAAAAAATGCTCCTGACAAAGTTAAGGAAGGGTAGTCATATGCCTGACGTCAAAGCCAGGAAAAGAACTAGCCTAATTAGTTAGACTTCTAAAGTATGAAGATATGTATAGAGGAGTACTGAAAGGGTAATTAGGAACAAAAAAGAGTCTCCTCTACTGTAATCCAGTAAGCCATTATTTTTATGTTTTTCAGTGCATAATTTAACTTGTCTGGATTAATAACACATGCTAATAATATTAATGCTTTAGAGGAATACAATTGCAACTCTCAAAGTAAGACTTTTTTCTGAAATTACTTAAAAAAAATTCTTAAGTAACTGGAGCATGTACTAAAGGCCCTTTAATGACAAAATTTTATTTTTCTACCTTTTACATGAGCTTCCCTTGAAGCACAAGCTGTTTAGAGAACTCACAAAGGAGCAACATTTACTGCTTTCACACCAGTTATGCTTCCCTGCTACTACACTGTTTTAAACAGGATTCTATTTTGACACTTTGATGAAAGAAATTATTAAAGTAAAAATCAAAACTTATAAAGAAATGAAACTGATACCAGAACACCAAAAGGGTAAGGTTTCCCTCCCTCCCCATGTGCTACTAGAGCCACCTCCACCAGTTTACCAAACCTATTCAGAGAAGCCATGTATTAGACCACAGGTGCTTTTTATTAAATGACATTTAATCACACATCTAGTATCCTTGGTTCACCTCAATCTTAAAATTGGGTTCCAAGGATGTGTGTGATTCACATTTGAAGGAAACCGATTAAACAGATTAAAATGCAGAAAAAATACATAAAACCAGCACCTAGAGAACATCTCAACTACATCATCACAGAATTTGTCTTCGCAAAGATTTCTAAAGTTTCCAAATCAACTTGCAACTTCTAGTAAAAATCAATTCCTAGATTTTAAACCTAAACTACTGATCATAACTATCATATCCACACAATCATCCATCTTACTTTCAAGTTTCCAAAAGTAAGTAGACTAGGATTTTTAGACGAGCCTGTATACCCTCAGATGTACTGGACTCACTAAGGACCTTTTTTAAAAAATCCCAGCTACAGTAGGTAGCGAAAGAAAGTAGTATTTAATTATGATTAACATTTACATGTTAGGACTGCTATAAATACATTCATTCTAGCAGCTGCAAAATATACAGAATTAAAATCATGGCATAATAAGAATAAATTGCACTGTATCAGCTTTATATCAGCTATATCAGCTTCACTTTGTTTTCCAAGCATTGCAATATGATTTACAGAAGAAGAAGAGATGGCATTTCTCAAATGGTACTGTTAAGCCCCTTTACGGCTGTCTAGTTGAGCACAACTCCTAGGTGACTCTGCAACACTGCTAATCCTTTTATTTATTTTTAAGGAAGACAAGATGTATCATTTAATACCTGATTTACTAGACCCTTAAAGCACAAAGGCTAAACAGCTGCATATATATATTTATATTTTAAAAGTTCCTCTATAAAATATTTCAGTAACATGTAGAACTTACATGAAGGCTTGTTCAACAAAACAATTTCCAAGATAATTTTAAATTAATCCCAAGTTAAAATCGATAAACAACTACTTATTTGATTCTACATTCTTATCACTACAACTCTCTGCATGAACACCAAGAACCTTTCAGAGTTCCCCCCACAATCTCCAGTTTTATAGTCTTTGTTCACTCTTCTGTTTTCAGGACCACCTGGCAAAACTACACATTGCTATAAAAGAATTCACATTCCAGTAATGACCTTTCATATAATTTTTTTTTTCAGCAAACATTTACCCCTCAATGTTTTACAAATCCATAAGGAGCTATCACCACACTTTACAGATGAGGATGTTAACATTTATTTATAGAGTATTTTTCCTAGCACTGAGGAAAACAAGTGTTTCTATGACCAGAGGAATTTTAAAGTTTTTGTTTGTTTGTTTTGCTGGGTTTTTTTTTTAATGTGCATCCTTCTTGAATCTCATTGACCTTTCAGTCTTCAAAGGTATCAGATCTCCCTGAAGCTTTGCTCACTGCCAAGTAATAAAGCATAGCTTTCCAGAGATCTTCACCATCTACTAAGACTGGAGAGCTCATACTGCAAGTATCACTAAAGGAGTCCCTACAGAGCCCAAGCATCTTCTTTAGAAATCAATCAGCAATTTCAGGAATGACTACTGAAAGGCAAATACCAGCCTTGGTTTTTCAGGCTTAAGAAAATAACCAGTATTCTTCTCAACATTACAGCAACAGTCTAACTGTTCCAAATGATAAGAAGTATCATTAACAGAAAATCAGATCAGCACATTACTACCATATGTATTAGAGGGTTAAAAACGTGGGATAAATTCAGACATTCCTTTTAGTTCCCTTTGCCTTTCAAGACTTTATCTTCCAAGGTAAACCAAGTGGTTATTGTACTCTCTCAAATAAATTCCCTGCACAGTGACATGAAGATTTTATTATTTAACATGTATTTTTTGATTGCACTGATTTTGATTATAAATTCCAACCAACTAAGAAAAAAAGCTATCATTTCAAAACTTATCTTGAAAACCCTACCAGCTATAGAATCATAGAATGGTTTCGGTTGGAAAGGACCTTCCAACCAAACTTGGATCATCTAGTTCCAACCCCATGCCATGGACAGGGACATCTCCCACGCCATGGACAGGGACATCTCCCACCAAAACAGGATGTTGCTCAAATCCTCATCCAGGGATGGAGCATCCACAGCTTCTCTGGGCAACCTGCGCCAGTGCCTCACTACCCTCACAAGTAAAGAACTTCTTCCTTACATCCAATCTGAACCTACCTCCTTTTAATTTAAAGACATTTTGTTTGTCCTGTCACGACATGCCCCTGAAAAAGCCCCATTTCCAGCTTTCCTGTATACCCCCTTTAGATATTCATTAAAAACTAAAAGCTCAGATCAGTAGATACAGAAAAATAAGGCCACTGGCTGCCTAACACAGCCAAAAATCTTATCAAAGAACCAGAATTGACTATTTGTACAACTTCTATCACTACAGCATTCAAGTGTCTGTGAGTTCATATGACAAATCTCTACTCTTCCTTCTAGTCTCATTTCACCTTTCCAGATTATCTCATTTGCTTATGTTAGTGCAATTGTACCAGTATATTTACTATAGCTGCCAAGAAAGCCAGAGTAGCAAAAGTTCAAACTCTGTTTTCAAACTAGGACATATAAGCTAGACAGTGAAGAAATCCTGAAGAAGCTACTTCTAAGATGAGAGCATAGTGGTGGCATGCAATTACACAACTGAAAACTAGCTTTCATCAAAAATACTAAAAATGATCTTAAGACAAATGACCTCTTGCCAACTGCAAATGGTGAGTTTGAGAGCTTGACCTTCAGTTTCATAAAAAGATTCGCAATGTACAGTTTCTGAAATTAGGAAAGTATCCATCAAAGGCTGATTTGTTTATAAACAAAGCAACTAACATTCTTAGTATCTACAGCTGTGTTTGGTCCAAAAGAAAAAGTCACATCTTCCAGTCCATTTGTAAGAGGCTGCAATATCAAAGGACTGGGTGTACTGTTAGAGACCCCTGGCTTTTTCCTAAAGATGTGATGGCTGTTCATAGTTCCTTCTCAACAATAACTCCAAGTGATATGGAATTGAATATATACTCCACTTTCTAGCTACTGTGAAAATATTAAAAATTAGCTAACGATGGTAACACTGAAAATGTATAAAGCAAGTATGCTTGAAAATAAGGCAGAGCTTTTAAAATACATGCTAAAATACATAAG